>ML213506.1:1292622-1327638 GCA_004369045.1 Heliocybe sulcata | reverse complement strand
ATATGCTAACAAAGTGAAACTACTCCTGAAAAACAATCTATCACAAACCTCAGACAAGGGGAACACTCTCCGTACACTACAGTGACCATGTGCAAGGGTGGGCACATACCAAAAGGAGCGTGGGAACGCGCACAGCGCCGCATCAAAAAGCGCTGATGGGCCGTGTGGAGGCCGCGCCGGTGCCCGCAAGGCACACACAGCCTCGGAATTGACTCGAAACTTGATGGACAGCACATGCAAAGGTACCTCCGGGGCAGCGCAGCACCGCCGTGCAACACCGCCGCTATTGGGAGGGTATTGCCACACCGCCGTGATGGTTGAGATGAGCATGCGCACTCACGTAATGCAGCAGAGCAGTTGTCGAATGAGATCAGAGAGTCGTCAGGAATTGCCAGAAATAGTGAAAAGTCCATAGAAACTCGAGTTTTGCTCGTAGCGTGACACTGCAGATATGCTCACTCTCGCACAGAGCGTGGAAATCTGCGCAAATAGCCTGAAAATGCGTTTTCAGAGACCAGAGCCACGTAGAGGCGTATCAGCGGGATGTCTCAAAAATGGATTCTGCATCAAAGGAGAAAGTCCTGAAAGCAAAGGGGCTTTGCCTGGTTGAGGTCAGTCATATCTTCTGTTCTAACCTCATATATTTTATCACATTGCACACAGAATGCATTTCTCCATCCATGTCATTCAGATTGCTATAGAGCCCTATCACTGGATCACTTGCATGTCAACCATGGAGGTAACTTCTCAGACCATCTTTGGCCGCAGATACAACTTCATGTGCAGAAATGTGGATGCAGTGCATTGAGGCAGGCAGACCAGCAGTAAGTTTCTCTATTGTTCTTGGATAGTATCAGGCTCAGCAATATTCTTGAGAATGTTGGAAATGCCACAATGGCATAATCTAAACCATTGGGATAATGTTATGGGTATGACATTCACTAATGATAGCAAATATGAAGATATCTCAAAGGTATTTCAAATTGTATTTTCCTTGTACATATCATTGCTAAGTAACCCATGCACCCATTATAGCTTATTATTTATGCAACTCACAATATCTTGACTGAAGAAGATGCAAAAGGCTACAAGCTGCTATGTGCAACCCAGAGTTATCTGGAATTTGTTATGTATATTGGTCTGGAAGTTCAAACAACCAAGACTCTGGCAGCTGGCCTGTGGCATGGCAGAATTTTTAGCAGCAGATCAAGGTATATATCTTGCTGATCTAAGTAACTTATAAATATATCACTTGCATAAGTCATATCAGGATATTCCAACTGAAGATGCTGATATTGCCAAAGCAAATTTCAACTACATCAAGGGACATAGTGGAACCCATGCCTTTGATGACTTCCTTGCTAAGGGTGCCAGCTGCAATAGCAATACCAAGCCAAATGAAAAGGTGCATCAGCCCCTGAAGGAATATTATCTACTTACTAACAAAAAGAATGTTGGTGATCAGGTCTGTCTAATCTCCACTATTGACTATATGAATGGCATATCTATACATTGTTACTAGATTCTGCACAGGATCTACTGCATCATACATCCGACAGGACATGGATTACTGGATTGAAGTGAACAAACCTTCTGATGAGGACCTACAAAATGAGAAGACCAGTGAGCTCATTGGGGAAGTGAAGAATGTTTATCTTGGCTCAAAGTGAGGCATAATTTCACTGGCGGACATGGAGCAACAACATCAGAATGATGGTGCCTTTGCCTCATTCAGGATTAAACTGGGCAATTTTCTTCAGTAAGGGTCTTCAAGATGCTGGCATTCAACTGCCTGATAACACATGGATCCGCCTTAACAAGGATCAGCAGGTCAGTCAATTTAAGGCAAGAAACTATAAATATACCTCCTAATGAATACCAGATTACCAAATACTAATTTGTCAAAGTCCACTATGAGTCACTGGTCAATTGGCGGAGGCAAACAGACTACCTTACTGCCATTCTTTGCCCAGCTGCTTCACCTCTTTTCCTGCACCATCCAAGGCAAAGCCTATCCGATTGCCTTGGTACAATCGTTTGAGCATTTTCGCTGGCAAAATAGCTGCAAGGACAAGGATTTAGGCCTTTATTGTCAGCATTTGTGCCTACAAGGTCAGCAACACTCAAGACTAGAGCAAAACAAAATGTGCTCTTGCCTGGGATTGAACCTGCAGCCTCCAGGCTGCAGGTAGGTGCTCTTACCACTACACCATACGACTGTTGCTTACCTGTTTTGACTTGGACCTCTTAGCTATGCTTTCTTTCTCATTTTCCTATTTCATCTATACAGTTCCAAGCCACTTCCCATGCTCTGCAAAGAGCGAAAACGGTGCTGAGTCAAGCTCTCTTCTTCATCCAACTCAATAGAGCTTGACTCAGGTATGTCTTTTGCATGTCATGTATTTATCCAACTTAATAGAGCTTGACTCAGGCTTCCCTGTAGGCTTCCCAGCTTAATAGTATTAGTATTGATGAAGGTAATCCAGTAGCGGAAACCTTCGTATGATGCGACGGGCAGTGGACCTTTGAGATCAGAGACAACAAGGTCGAGCGGAGAGGAAGGGCATGTGGCATGGTGTGGAATGTCATGATGGTGCTGCTTACCAGCAATGCATGGTTCACAGATGGGATCTGGAGCAGCAGAAGAGCGGATGGTGAGGCCTTGGACAAGCTGTTTGTCCTTCATGCGCTGGACATAGTCATAATTCACATGAGACAATCAATGGTGCCAAAGTGCTAAGTCGAGCAGTGCAGCATCTGCTAGTGAAGTGTCGTGCAATGCGCCAACCAGGGTACAGCCATCCAAGTACCTGGTGTTGCAATCATTGACAGATGCAGTGAAGACCAGCTTGTCATTGAGATAGAACATGGCAGAAGCACCCTGGATCTCACAGCGATAGCCCTTGGCCTTGGTAAGATGGTAAACAGAAAATAGATTGGACCCAAGCTGAGGAACATGAAGAATATCATGTAAGAGTACAGCTGCTGCCTTCAACCCTCTAATAGGGACCCACAGTTCTGACTGCGGTTTCTGCTTTCTGTCACTTTCTGAGAAAGCAGCAGCAAAAGTGGCCTGTAAACTTGAGTGAACCTTAGAGAGATATGCTGCTTTTTGGCCACGTGCATAGCCGTACATGGTCAACCTGTGATGTGTTACTCCTCATGAGTGCATTGGGACATCTTTGCCTCATGCCTCGTCTGAGCTACCGAAGACGAGTTATTCGTGCTCTGCTTGTTGGTGCTGCACTTCATGACCTTGCCACCATCGATGATGAGGAGGACTTCGAGGCTCAGGCCACACAGGATGATGACGACTTGGCAATCCTTTTAACAGTCTTGCAAACTCGCTACCTCAACAGTCGACCGCCGGTTCTCAAGGCTGGGAACCTACACCTTGCCTGGCACTACGCAAATACTCAACATGATCATAAGTGATTTATCAACATGCTTCGCCTTTCACCGGAGGCCTTCCAAGTCCTACTTCTCCTCATCCATGACCATCCTGTATTCCAGTCTACCGGACATCGACCACAGTCACTGGTGGAGACTCAGCTAGCACTCACACTCTATCAGATGGGGCGCTATGGTAATGGGGCATCAGTTGAGGATGTAGCGGTCAACATGTTCATGCATTGTTGTCTGGAAGCCATCCTGTCACTCCATGATCTGTTTATGAGGCCAGTGAGAGAGAAGGAAAAAGAAGCAGAGAAAAGGTGGGTAGAGGATGAGACTGGCTGTCACGAAGGGTTATGGAAAGAGGGATGGGTCATGTATGATGGGATGATTGTGGTGTTATACCAGAAACCAGGATTAAGTGGGTATGCATATTACACACAGAAGTCAAACTATGGATTGAATGTGCAAGTGAGCAAAATAACCAGCTTATTCACACCAAGCTCTGCATCCATTGGTATTGACTTGAGTCACTCCAGATTGGTAACACCCCTTCCAGTCTGCGGATCATCAATTATGCTGTCAGTCTGACTGGCTCCGCATATGATGCCACTGCTTTCATGTCCACTGCTGCTGCGAAGTATCCAGACTGGTTCTTTAAGGGAGATGAGTTGCATGGACCGACTCCGCCTATGCACTAAACATGTGCACGATGCCTGTCCACAAAGAACTCGCCTCCCTGCTCCCTGATAACATTCTCTTCGACAAAGCTGTTGCCCACATTCGCATCCGCTCTGAGCACTGCATGGGTGCATTAAAAAGCCACTGGCAATCCCTCTGTGGTCTTCGTAACGCCATCAATAGCAAAACTGAACATGTCGCAGCCTGACATTGGGTTTGGGCCGCAATTGTTTTGCACAACCTTTGTGTTGATGTGGAGGGAGCTCAGTATATGCCCCACTACATCCAGCAAAACGACCTCTGTGAGGAGCACAAGGACGAGCAGGAGGATCCAGAGCTCATCCTCGGTGTACCTCGCACAAATCAACGCCAGCTCATCAATGAGCTGAAGGCTTCTCGAGCGGAGGATTAGGTTTGGAATCATTTACGATAACTACCTGCTATAGTAATAGAAGTAATAGAATGTAAATTAAGGTACATCACTATAGAGATGAAATCAGACTTCTACGTGGCAGAATAGGTGGATGGTAACATCCTAGGAGGCTGGAGGTGGGGGGAGAACCAGCTGGAAGGGTAGGGGGGTGCACTAATTCTATCCTGAGAGATATTGCCCATGTTATTGGGTCAAACTGTAGTCCCCTATAGGGTCATAAGGATCCCTGATTTGTGGAAGATTCCACCCAGCAGGGCCCCCACAATTTGGATATAAATCTTATATAATGTGACCAGACGTCCCCTATATTTATAGGAAGTGCCCAAACATTTTATATAAATCCAATATAAAGCGACCTGAAAAGGTATATAGTGAGTATATAATGTAGACCAGGTCGAGTATAACCTGATATAAACCCACCAGCAAACTGCACACATCCAGTATAACCTGTCCAGAAGATTATATAAATCCACTGCAATATTACACAACCCCCATATAAATATAGCAGTAAGGTGTACAATTTGATATAAATCCTCAGGTAAAGCATACAAATCTGGTATAATGTGGATCAGATCCACTACAACCTCAAATAAAGCCACCAGTAAACTGCACACATCCAATATAACCCACCCAGAGAATTATATAAATGCACTGCAATATTATACACCCCCCCATATAAATATAGCAGCACAGGATATAATTCGATATAAATCCACAAGTAGAGCATACAAACTGGTACAAAACCTCTGCAAGATTGAACAAACCTCATATAAACAGCCCAGTATACCATACAAATCTAGTATAAATCTACTGCAAACCCCCTATATCTACAGTATAATCTGCCCTCCACCATATATACATCCTATATAAATTTACCTCAATTGTATATAAATGTATCACACATGTGGTCACATTATATCACATATAATCCCACTGCAACACATATCATATAAGGACTACTAAAGTAGTGTATATGACTTCACCACAGTTGTGGTAAATTATATATAGAAGTTAGTGACCACTAGTGTTTGAAGGAGACATCACACAGGTCTCGATCTTGCTGGCCATACTGTAATAAGAGAGCATGAAGATGCTCCCGCTGAGCTTCAACACCAGGGGCACTGGCGTGGGGACTGGGTGGCTGCATATACAATGTCTTCATGCCATTCAGGCCAGTGCCTGTGGTGACAGCAATGGGTGTGACATTCGGGCAGATGGCCAGAATCTTGTGGAACTGAGAGAAGAACAGCCATTCGGCATTAATGGCCTCTGAAAAGTGTGTTAGTTACATCCAAAACAACATGTAAGATGCCTCACTCCATATATTCCATGCCCTGTCCTCTGTCACCTCCGTAGGGCCTCCAGGTGGTATATAGAAGTCGAGATACTCATCAGAGCCATCCTCCGCATCTCTGTCACACAGACCGCCGCCTGTTCGGTGCAATTTTGCTGCATGAGTCTTGTATATCTTAATCATCCTGTTCCGAAGTTAGTAGAGAACCTTGTGCTTTTGAGGCTCACTTATGACTCTGTTTTGCTCTTGACCCACTCAGAAGCAACCTTGGAGTCCTTCTCATAGTATGTCGGGATGATAGCCTGTGTGATTCACCTGTAGACCGCAGCTTTTGTGTCCCCAGAAGTGTTCTATACTCAATCGGGATTAAATGCAAAGCTGCTGCAAGGGTGGCTGGTTATCACTCACCTCGGAAGGATCCTTCTTGCCAAATAGAACCTTGTAGTTCTCCAAGCTCTCCAGTTCACTGATTAGCGCCCATGTAAGGTGGTGGTTCTCGAGAGACCAAGGTACTTCTGCGAGCTTCTCCTGTGTCCCGGGAGCCATATTAGATGAACTGTAGAATACAGAGTTGCAAATGAGCGGTGATATGCCTCTACGTGGATCTGGTCTCCGAAAACGCATTTTCAGGCTATTTGCGCAGATTCCCACGCTCTGTGCAAGAGTGAGCGTATCCGCAGCATCGCGCTACGAGCAAACCTCGAGTTTCTATGGACTTTTCACTATTTCCGGCAATTCCCAACGACTCTCCGATCTCATTCGACAACCGCCCCACTGCATTACATAAGTGTGCGTGCTCATCTCAGCCATCACGGCGGTGTGGCGATACCCTCTCGACAGCAGCGGTGTTCCACGGCGGTGCTGCGCTGCCCCCGCGGTGCCTTTGCATGTGCTGTCCATCAAGTTTCGAGTCAATTCCGAGGCCGTGCATGCCTTGCGGGCACCGGTGCGGCCTCCACACGGCCCATCAGCGCTTTTTGATGTGGCGCTGTGCGCGTTCCCACGCTCTTTTTGGTATGTGCCCACCTTTGCACATGGTCACTGTAGTGTACGGAGATTGTTCCCCTTGTCTGAGGTTTGTGATAGATTGTTTTCCAGGAGTAGTTTCACTTTGTTAGCATATGGTACTCGGATTATTTGGTTTTCTCCATAGTATACTTAAGTCAGACTTCCCGACACTGTACCTCAGGTTAGCTTAGGCCTTAGGTTAGGTTGGGTCGCTACCTCCCTGCGCAATTCTACTGTTCCCATCTCAACTCTGTGTCTGAGCTCTCTCTGCGTCCCTTCTCTCGTCGCTGCTGCTGTCTGTGTCCCGCCAGACACCAGAGTTTCCCATTTTCACATTGTTCTATTTTTAGCGTCTACATCTATTTTTAGTCAGTGGGCGTGTTTCGCTTCTAGAGTGCGCGACGTTGCACACTGTCGCGTTTTGATTGCATTCTATTTTTAGCTTCTTGATCGCATTTATTCATTGCACGTTAGAGTATACATTGCCCTGTGGTTGGCGGTCTCGGCCCTATCCTTTCCATTGACTCCCTCCAAATGTTTACTATACCCTTTGTCACCCCGGACCTCACAGCCAGCTGGCACCAAGGGGTTGATGCTTGCTTTGTGGTTGTTGTTCCCCTTTAGGTCTGTGTGGGTTTCGTTGTGTGTTCATGCCTTTCAGTGGGAATATACTTGAGCTGGCTGTCGCAGATATGATGATGGTCTCCAAGAGCACCCGGCAGAATTTAAGCTGGGGTGCGCACAGTAAACAGAATGCGTCAGTTGCGATGTGTACCTTAGGTAAGCTATGACTGTGACCAGTGACTGGCATGAGAGACGCCAGCAGCCAGAAAGCAACTGCAACGGTGGCACGGCACTGTCTGCTGCTGCTTTCTCAGAAAGCGACAGAAAGCAGAAACCACAGTTAGGACTGTGGGTCCCTAATGACCAGCTCAAACATCACAGACACCATTCCAGCAGAGTACATGATGGAATGATTCGTGAGACAGACTGGGATGATGTGGGGTGAGTAGGAGATGAACCAGTGACGGTGAGGTGTCATGTGTGAAGTAGCACCTGTATCCATGTTCCAGTTAGCCGCTGCTGTTGGCATTCATGCCTACGAGGTCAGCAACACTCAAGACTAGTGCAAAACAAAATGCACTCTTGCCCGGGATTGAACCTGCAGCCTCCAGGCTGCAGGTAGGTGCTCTTACCACTACACCATTCGACTGTTGCTTACCTCTTTGACTTGAACCTCTTAGCTACTCTTTCTTCCTCACTTTCCTATTTCGTCTATACAGTTCCAAGCCACTTCCCACGCTCTGCAAAGAGCGAAAACGGCGCTGAGTCAAGCTCTCTTCTTCATCCAACTCAATAGAGCTTGACTCAGGTATGTCTTTTGCATGTCATGTATTTATCCAACTTAATAGAGCTTGACTCAGGCTTCCCTGTGCGCTGTTTCAGACCTCCAGGCTTCCCAGCTTGATAAGTTATGAGCCCAACGCTTTAGGACTGTCAAATCGCACTTTTAGCCCGTCATCTGCGCTCTAGAGGTACATCCAACCTCATCTGGACCCATCCATCCTCCATCCATCTCCAATTCAACTTTTCACACCTTCTAGTGGTCCATCCAGACTGCAGAATGTCGAGTTCGGTCTCCTATCGCTGCTCTACGCTTTTTCGCTGCGCGATTTTGCCTAGGAATGCTTCTGGACGCCCCAGGACCGTTTTCCGAGCCGCTACTCCCCTGCTTTCGCTCCAACTTGTGTTTCTGAGCTCTTAGCACTCCCTACTGCATTCCACACTCATCCTACACTCCTATTGCTCCCATCGACACGCCCCATCGTTCTACATCACCCTACGTCGTTCCGTCGTCGTGTCTACCACCAAGCGAACGTTCCCTGGCCTCAGGCAGCGCAACTACGGCACCTGGGCTGACAACATGAAGGCTTTCCTGAAGACTCTCGACTTCTGGGATGTCACCAGCAACCCCAGCGCTGTGCCCTTGCCTGCTGATGCGACCAACGTCACCCCGGAGGAGCATAAGGAGATTAGGGACTGGGAGAAGCGCAAGGCGCAGGCAGCAGGGCATATCTGGTTGGCGATTGAGGACGCGCAGAAAGTGCATGTGAAGGAGGTGAAGGACAAGCCGGACTTGATGTGGCAGCGGTTGCGGAATGTGCACGTTCAGCAGAAACCAGGTGCGCGCTTCAACGCCTATGACTCGCTCCTCAGCCTCCGCAAGGAGGAAGGGGAGACCCTCGTCGCCCTTGCTGCTCGCGGCGACAAGGCGCTGCAGGATATCAAGGCCCTGCGCCCTGCTACCTTCACCATCAACCAACTCGACGACGATCTCGCTGCCATGGCTCTCATCTGCGCTCTCCCTTCCGAGTACAATAGCTTTGTCTCCTCCCTGCTCCTCCTCGACTCCCTCAACCGCACCAAGCTTCATGCTGCATTCCAGAACGAGGAGTCCCAGCGCACCACCCGCAACGTCGACACCACGCTTGCTATGCATGCCGTCGCCGCTGCTGGCCCCAGCACCTCTTCAGGCGTACGCTGCACGTTCTGCGACTACGAGGGGCATCTGGAGGCCAACTGCAAGTTCAAGGAGAATGCAGCCAAGGCGCAGAAGGTCAAGACGGCTGAGCGCCGCCAGGATCGCCGTGGAGGCAAGAGAAAGGCTCAGGGCGCGAACGAGGCGTCTGAGGACGTTGGCGAGTCTGCTAACATCGCCGACTACGCTGGCAAAGCAAGTGTCGCCCTCTCTACTGCTGAGCGCTCCTCCTGGCTCTCGTCTCCGGCAGCGGCTAACTGGAACACGGATACAGGTGCTACTTTGCACATGATGCCTCACTGTCACTGGTTCACCTCCTACTCGCCCCACATCGTCCCAGTCCGTCTCGCCAATCATTCGATCATCTACTCTGCTGGGATGGGGTCTGTGATGTTCGAGCCGGTCATTAGAGGGTCAAAGGCGGCAGCTGCACTACTACACGATGTTCTTCATGTTCCTCAGCTTGGGTCCAATCTACTATCTGTTTACCATCTTACCAAGGCCAAAGGCCATCACTGCGAGATCCAGGGCGCTTCTGCCGCGTTCTACCTCAACGACAAGCTGGTCTTCACCGCGTCTGTCAATGACCGCAACACCGGGTACTTGGATGGCCGTACTCTGGTTGGCGCATCACACGACGCTTCGCTAGCGGACGCTGCACTGCTGGACTTGGCGCTTTGGCACCGTCGTCTGTCTCATGTGAACTACGACTATGTCCAGCGCATGAAGGACAAGCAGCTTGTCCAAGGCCTCACCATTCGCTCCTCTGCCGCTCCAGACCCCATCTGCGAACCATGCATTGCTGGTAAGCAGCACCGTCACGACGTCCCACAGCACGCCACACGCCCTTCCTCTCCGCTCGACCTTGTCGTCTCTGATCTCAAAGGTCCACTGCCTACCGCCTCGTACGAAGGTTTCCGCTACTGGATTACCTTCATCGACGCTCATATGCGCTACTGGACTGTTGCGTTTCTGTGGGAGAAGAGCGACGCCTTTGCTGCCTTCAAGGTCTTCAAGGTGCAGGTTGAGAATGAGCTGGGAGCAAAGATCAAGTGCACTATGGATGATAAGGGTGGCGAGTATGTGGGACGCGAGTGGGAGGAGTTCTGCCGCAAGGAGGGAATTGTGCACAAACACACTGAGACGGACGAGCCGTATCAGAACGGTATTGCGGAGCGCGCTAACCAGACGATTCAGGCTGCCGTGACTGCGATGCTCTTCGAGGCGAAGCTCCCGGCTTCCTTCTGGTCTGTTGCTGTGCGCTGCTTTGTCCATGTCCAGAACTGTTTTCCTCGCGCGACGCTTTCTGGTGCTATTCCCTACTCACTCTGGAAGAAAGGCAAGAAGCCGGACGTGTCCTATCTCCGTGTCTTCGGCTCTCTGGCCTATGTCCTCATACGCAAGAAGCAACGCCAAGCGCTTCAACCTCACACACGCAAGTGCATCTTTGTTGGCTACACTGCTGGCACTCGCGCCTGGGTGTTCTGGGATCCTGCGGAATGCAAGTTCTTCAACAGCTCCAACGCGGTCTTCGACAAGCACTGCTTCCCTGGCAACCACCGGGATATTAGCCCGTTCGGTGAACCCATTGAGTCAGTGGATGTACCCGATCCGGGGGGAGATGACGAGCTCCCTGGGGATGTACCGGATCAGGGGGGAGACGACGACGATGATGATGCTCCGTTACCTCCACCTAGACCTCGCACTCCTTCGCCTGCACCTGCTCAGCCTCCTGCACCCCCACAAATCGATCCGGCACCATCACCACCTCCCACAAGACGCTCGACACGCTCTACACGTCAGCGCGGCTCTTTGAATGAGAGCATGCTCCAATGCCGCAATGCAGCTCCTCCCGGTACCAGAGTCTCTCCTGCTGTGCCGGATGCTCGTATCAAGTCCGAATCACCGTCTCCAGATCCCCTCGCGCTCCCAACACCTCCTCCCGCTTCAGTCGAAGAGTTCTTGCCTCCAGACGATTCCATGGACAAGGACGAGCTCAACATCAGACCCGAGGATGAGGGCGAGACCAACTGAGCAGCTGCGATGTCTGCGGCACTGGACTACCTTCTGGACGGCCAAACTGTCGAGTGCTGGTCTCTAGACGAAGCACTTAACTTCGCTTTCGAGTCTGTTGTCCAGAATGCTTGTGAGGGCCGGGAACACGCTGGAGAGCCGCGTACGTTCCACGAAGCGATGCAGCGTCTGGAGGAAGAGCGCCAGCAGTGGTTGAAGGCCGCACAAGACGAGATCCAGTCTCTAGTTGAGAACAGGACGTTTGAGCTTGTCGAGTGCCCTCCTGGCCGCAAGGCTATTGGCAGCCGCTGGGTGTTTCGCATCAAGCGCAACGCGGATGGATCCATCGAGCGCTACAAGGGGCGACTGGTTGCAAAGGGCTTCTCACAGCGTCCTGGTTTTGACTACAACGAGACGTTTGCTCCTATGCCCAAATGGGTCTCGCTGCGTACTACGTTGCCACTGGCTGCTCTGGAGGACTTGGAGCTTGAGAGCATCGATATCTCGACCGCGTATCTAAATGGTACGTTGGAGGAGGACGTCTATATGAAGCAGCCGGAGGGATTTGAGGAGAAGTTTGGAAGCTGCGTAACTCGCTGTACGGACTGAAGCAGGCTGGGCGTTGCTGGCACAAGAAGCTGAACGAGGTCTTGACTGAGAAGCTGGGCTTCACTCGACTCACTTGCGAGCACAGTGTCTGGGTCTATCGCAAGGACGACGCGCGTATCATTGTTCCTGTCTTTGTCGACGATATGACCATTGCCGCTAAGTCTAAGGCCGCCATCCAGCAGGTCAAGGATGATCTCCGGCAACACTTCAAGCTGCGCAACCTTGGTCCAACCTCTTGGCTTCTACGCGTCGAGATTACCCGTGACCGCTCTGCGCGCTCCCTTTCCATCTCCCAGCACCAGTACATCCTCGACATCTTGCAGCGCTTCAACGTGGCTAACTGTGACTCGGTGTCGACACCTATGGATCCTGGGCTCAAGCTGAGCATTTCCATGGCTCCTCAGACCAAAGCCGAGGTTGAGGAGATGCGCTCTGTGCCGTATATCAATGCTGTCGGCGCCCTTGCCTACCTGTCCGTTGCTACGTGTCCGGACATTGCCTATACTGTTGGAGTCTTAGCGCGCTTCAGCAAAAACCCCGGCAAGCGTCACTGGAAGGCGGTGAAGCACCTCTTTCGCTATCTGAAGGGGACTGTCGACTACAAGCTCACTTATGCTCCCTCGTCGTCGACTGCTCTTTTCACCACCTTCACGGATGCTGACCATGCTGGCAACCCGAACAACGGTCGCTCTACTGGCAGCTACGTTGTCAGATAGGCACTGGCGCTATCTCCTGGTCTAGCCGACTTCAGTCGATCGTAACGCTGTCCACCACTGAGGCTGAGTATGTTGCCGCCGTCTCTGCTGCTCAAGAGATACTCTGGCTTCGCAATTTCCTCAAGGAACTCGGCTACCCCGCTTCTGGCCCTTCTATGCTTCACATCGACAACCAGTCGGCACTACAAGTCGCCAAGAACCCAGAACACCATGGACGCATGAAGCACTTGGACTTGCGGTTCTACTGGCTGCGCGACGAGGTTGCGCGTGGGCGGATCACGCTGGCACATCTTAGGACGGATGTGATGCCGGCGGATGTGATGACAAAGGGGCTGGTGAAGGTGAAGGTGGAGGTGATGGTTAGGTTGCTTGGGCTGGGTGTCTGAGAGAGGTGCCGCGTCAGGGGGGAGTATCGGCATCCGTGCCTACGAGGTCAGCAACACTCAAGACTAGTGCAAAACAAAATGTGCTCTTGCCCGGGATTGAACCTGCAGCCTCCAGGCTGCAGGTAGGTGCTCTTACCACTACACCATTTAGTCGTTGCTTACCTCTTTGACTCGGACCTCTTAGCTACTCTTTCTTTCTCACTTCCCTATTTCGTCTATACAGTTCCAAGCCACTTCCCACGCTCTGCAAAGAGCGAAAATGGCGCTGAGTCAAGCTCTCTTCTTCATCCAACTTAATAGAGCTTGACTCAGGCTTCCCTGTGCGCTGTTTGAGACCTCCAGGCTTCCCAGCTTGATAGCTGCTGGAGACAAAAGCCAGGAGGAGCACTCAGCAGTAGAGAGAGCAACACTTGCTTTGCCAGCATACTCAGCGATGTTTGCAGACTCGCCAATGTCCTCAGATGCCTCGTTCACACCCTGAGCCTTCTTCTTGCCCCCACAGCGATCCTGGTGATGCTCAGCTGTCTTGACTTTCTGCGCCTTGGCTGCGTTCTCCTTGAACTTTCAGTTGGCCTCCAGATGCCCCTCATGGTCACAGAATGTGCAGCATACACCTGAAGAGGAGTTGGAGCTAATAGCAGCAACAGCACGCATAGTGAGCATGGTGTCGATGTTGCAGGTGGTGCACTGGGACTCCTCATTCTGGAATGCAGCATGAGGCTTGCTGCAGTCGAGTGAGTTGAGGAGGAGCATGGAGGAGACAAAGCTCTTGTACTGCGAGGGAAGGGTGCAGATGAGGGCCATGGCAGCAAGGGAGTCGTGGGCCCTAAAAATATACACAAAGTACCACAACTGTGGTAAACTGATATACACCACTTTAGTCATCCCAATATAATCGATAAATTCAATATATGGGTTTTAGACGAATCATATGGTACCCATATAATTGTTTTAGATGGATTATATGGTACACATATATATATCAGTGGTTATATTCGTATGGAGGTACCACATGTTGCCATCATATTATATGGCCTGTACTGGCTATTGCAGTACATTTATTATTTGTTTGTAAAATTTGTGGTGAGTTTATTGTGAATATATGTCCCGATCAGCCGGGTTATATGGGTCTTGTACATTTGTTCAATAGATTTATACATCAGATATACAGAAGACAGTCAAATTATGTCGACTTTATGAGCACTACTCAGGAGGATTATACACAGGCTGTGAGTGGTCCAGTGAAAATATACCTCAATGATAAGGGCAGTACCTTGAATTATACCAGGATTGTACAGACAGCACCTCGGAATATACCCAGGTTGTGTGGGATCTGGTCCGAATATACCAGCCTTGTACAGGAAGCACCTTGGAATATATTGGAATTGTACGGGCAGCACCTTGGAATATATCCAGGTTGTGTGGGATCTGGTCCAAATATACCAGCCTTGTGTCTCCCTGACAGCCAATTATGTATGGACTTCTGTGAGCCAGTGCACCTTTTAAATAATCCTTATATTCAACCAATGCTTGTAATATTGGTCCTTCAATGAGCAAGAGGGGACACACAAAACACATTCAAGAATCGTGCTAGACAATATATTTACATGCATCAGTCATCCAAGTCTATATAGTCATCATTGAGATCTTCGGTCTCGGATTCATCATGATGAGGCTCTTTGCCATCCACTGTCGATGACTCGCAGTCTGATGTGGCCACTGCACCTGGGGTGTCGCAGGTGGCTTGACCACGTGAGATGTACCCCTCCCCCCACTTGGGGAACACTTTGTTCGCCTTGAGAACGGGGAGCCAGTGGCTCGCAAACTGCACCGCGAGCCCATCCATGACCCCTGCCTGCTTGAAGGCATAGGCAGCAAGGCCGTGCTGCACATCTTGAGGCACACCAGTGTCTACTCTACGGTAAGCTTGACTATGCCACCAATTGGCCTTCCACTCCAGGTAGGCCACAGCCCTCCTCATCTCCTCCTCAAGCAGTTGGACCTCCTCCCGCCAGTGCTGCACCTGAGCCCTTGACTTCACCCACTCTACTCTAAGGCCCTCATGATATCCGGCATCACTCCCCTCCTCGCCAACCCCACCTCTGTTACTGCCAACATGCCATATCCATGACATCTCGTACTGATCCTCGCTGACATCCTCCTCACCCCTTCCAGGTCCAGTGATATCCTGATCTTCAAGAGGTAGGAGTGTCCGTGACCACACACCTGCCGGGTCCAGGACCATGAGTGCACAGCAAGCAGCACGATAACGCTCGGCAGCATGCCTAGTCTTCTGATTAAACCGATTGTATAGAGCCCTGAGGTGCATATTGGCTCTCTGCCCTGTACCGGAGATGTTCTGCTTCTTGAACTCTGTTAGGCCTTGAAGTACCCGTCGTTGTTGCCATATCTCGGATAGGCTGTCATGAGCCTGAGCAAGCCGGAGGTGCAGCTCCTTCGCATCAAGCTGATAAGGCAGTGTCATGCAAAGGGACCTTGGTAGGCCGGATGGGAGGTGAAGGTGCATGGTCTCACCACAGGCATGAGTCGCGTTGTCATCCTCATTATCCTCGTCGTCCTCCGGGATGTTGTTGCTGTCGTCGGCAAGCCTGGTCAGCCCATCTAAGAACTGCGCAGCCACACATGGCATGTGGAGAGCCTGGATACTCCGCCACATGCCGACGCAACACCGTAACAAGGACCTCTTGTCTTGGAGGTCCGCCTTCTCCTTCGCGGTGAGTGGTGCCTTGAGATTTGCAATGTGTAGTTGAAATTGCTGCCTGAACAATGTGGTAAGCAAGAACTGTGATGGTGAAAAGAAAGATGCTTATTGTTCTTCTTCTAATTCCAGTCCGCTGTGTAAGAACTGGCTGGTGGTCATCTTGTGTTGCGCCGCCCTCCTGCGAGATGAGTCCGAGGCTTGTTCTTCCAGTGACAGTTGAAGGCATACTGAGTGCAGTGTTGTACCTATAGCCGGTCATAACAGTAGCTGATCGAAGCACGAGGCAACCACTTACCAGACATATCCTCTGCATAGGGGTTAGGGTTCTGCTTGTCCTTCTCCCACTGAAGCACCATCTTCTCCCATTTACATAGGGTAGCATCCAGGAATGTCGCGGAGAAGCGTACAAAGAGGTCTTCATGTTTCTTGGAGAGGCGGACAGCTTCAAGGTACTTCTTGCGGAAGGAGACACCTAAGACAACGATCAGAATCATGAAGCAATGTCGAAAGCTGTCACTCACCGAAGGTCAGAACCTTTTGCCAATTGAGTGTTTTGTGCCGCACCCCAGGAGCCATCTCCCTCAAGCTCGTGCCCAAAGCATTGGTATGCGACCAATTGGACTCTATGACTTCACCACAGAGCTGCCCGACGTGAGGTATATAAGCAATGTTGTATGAGACTTGACATGGAAGGCCGTGAGCATTGATGTGGAACTTTGGGATGACATTATGGATCTGGACCTTGCGATGATCGAGCTGCATGTGGACTGGGAATGCCTTGATGTGTTTCCAGAAGTTGTGCGACCATTCGCATGCGATGTCGTAGCTGAATACCAGATGTAGGAGGGCAGTGCCAATGAGTGTAGATAGGACCAGGAAGTCCATGGTGCAATATCTTATATCCTGGTATCAGTATAGCACAACGACTGAGAACGAACAAGATGCTGACTTTTCGCCGACTTGCAAGTCAGCAGCTGCATTGCGCCGCATCAGACCATGATGCGCACATGAGCTGGACCCAATACCTGAAACGGCGTAGCCTTTGGTGTGCCGAGTGCTGAACACATGATAGCATCATGACACGATTGACAGGTGCTGACCTGTGCAGCCGATGAGACAAAGTCCACATGCATAAGAAGTGATTACCTCGGACTCTTCTATATGACTCCTAAGAAACCGCTGATAGCCGGACTCCTCGACAAAGTGAGATCATGCTCCTTGAGCTTGAGGTGGAAGTTAGCATCAATTGCTAATGTAAGTGCGTACAGCCAACTAGACTCACGCAAGATCAGTACATGCAGTGTACTGGAGAACTAGGATGAACACTCACGCAATGGACAAATCCGCATCCTCCCATTCCTCGGGTAAGTTACCATTCGGGTGCGGACATGCTGAACATTCGATGGCCAGCTCTCCCTGGGCCGTACCGCTGCTCAAAGAGGGATCATGACTGCGGCCGGCCCGCTTGAGCATCATGAGATGATGCCACAGTCACATGACGTGCACGAAGTCCTTGTAGTGAAACTACATTCGCCGGGAGCATCATCCCATGGCATCACATCAATAGATACTTACAGAATGGGAGGCCAAGCTTGAATTATCCGTGACGCGCAGTAGAGTCAACCAGAAGTCATACAAGTTTGTTTTTCCCTGTAAAGTGAGCTGATGGAAGAGGTTCAAGAGCCCAAAGGTGAATGCCGTGCCCAGGCGCTTGAAACTCGTGGGGAACCAGGATGATCAAAGTAACTGGGTGTACTTTGGAAGGGAGGTGCATTGACATCCACAATACTCAATGGACACTCTGTGAATGCCGGTCACGTCTATGAGAAGGAAGTCATCCACACCATCTGTGGGGTATGGACAGATGGTGCCGTCATGTCCAAGTTGGAGGGTCAGCCCTAAAGCGCAAAATGAGTGCTTCTCAAAATGTTGGCCGTTCCAGAGCTAGAAGGCGATGTTAGCAATCATTCCGGAGAGTTACCGGCGGAAAATGCAGACCTCAATCCTATGCAAGGGCTGTAAGCTATGATCTGTCAAGACGCAGGCCTGGTGTATTAGGCTACGGGTGAAACAGTCGAGGCAGCGATAGAGGGAATCTTCATTGCCACAGGATCAGCAGTTGGAAGTGGATGAACTGAAGCCATCAAGCTGTAGAATCTCATCAAGGAATGAGTCACGTAGTGGTAACCATTCCTCTAATTTTCACTGCACTTCCATGGTCAGACTGGACATAATCGATGACAAGTCATGTACGGTATTTTGATAACGTGTTCCCCCACCCTTCTTGCGTTGCTTAGGCTCCGGCTCCTGGTGTTTGAATTCCAGCACAGGTTCTTCCTCATCTGTCCAATCGGACTCCTGAGCACTGCTGGACTGGTCTGATCCATCTTCGGGGTGGGCCAGCACTGTCACCTCTTGGCTGAGCTGGTTGAAACAGCCGGCTTTGGTTTTGGAATAACGGAGACGCTCGATTGAGGTCGTGGAAGAGGTGCCTTCATGGATGCGAACCTTCAATTTCTTTGGCCTTGAAGGTGGATCGTGGCCCCGCTTCATCCCAGGTCAAGTGGGTGGTTAATGTTGTTGAACAAAAAACGAGAATGAGCTTGGTTGAAACGGAATACGACCCGATTGGTTGGTCATTAAGTGCCTATGCCGGAAAAGGTATCTGTGGCTGAAGTGGCACACTGCAGATTGATAGCTGTATTGACGATAGCAGTGGTTTACAGTGTTCAGGACCCATGAAAATATCATATTGCATTTGAACAAAGTAGTATGTCCTGCTATAGAACTTTTTCGAAAGTTATAGTCGGTCGGATGGGCATATACACTTAGATGTTACTTGTGTCTTCACTCTGGTTGCTGGTGAACGCTGAGCTTCGATGCTTGCATCCTAATGCAATTCCGTCTTCCAGCGCGCAACACCAGTACTTTGTGCACCGCAGCAAATTCTTTAATAGGAGATAGTTACATAGCTCTATGGAAATACAAGCACCCAAATGAATATGAATCATGCATGCTACTTGCAGCGTGATTTCAAGCATTAAGATGATGGATCTAGAGCTGAAAGCTCTATCGCCACTGCACATCTTCCCACCTTTATGCATCAAGTCATCATCCGAAATATTGTTTGTAGATATTACTCAGCGAAACATCAATGTATATGCGACTACTGACTCGATCTATTTGTCTGCAAGTACAGGAATGTAATACAACTGGAAGCATTTTGTAACTAGTCCTCCAGTGTTGCCCCCCCCATCTTTTTGCCCAAGGCAGGCTTCCAGGACCTGGCCTTCACCTTAGCAGACCAGCACTGCCGTGCAACACCGCTGCTGTCGGGAGGGTATTGCCACACCGCTGTGATGGCTGAGAAGAGCACGCGCGCTCATGTAATGCAGTGGAACGGTTGTCGAATGAGATCAGGAGTCGTCGGGAATTGCCGGAAATAGTGAAAAGTCCACAGAAACTCGAGTTTTGCTCGTAGCGCGATGCTGTGGATATGCTCACTCTCGCACAGAGCGTGGGAGTCTGCGCAAATAGCCTAAAAATGCGTTTTCGGAGGCCAGAACCATGTAGAGGCATATCAACATCAAAGGGCAAAAGTGATCGCGACCAGTCGTGATCTGATGAAGAGGATGAAATGGAGGAAGAGGATGAGGAGGATAGCTCTGACGAAGACTAGGACATGCGAGAATGTGCACGCCACAAATCAACAAGGAAGGCTAAGCACCACACCAATTGCAAGTCGTCTCTGCACAAGCCCAGCAGTGCCAGCTCAACTGAGGACTCCGAGTCCGAGACAGAGTTGCAGGGAGCCAAAGGAAGGAAGAAGAATGGTGATGTGGAGAAGAGGGTCAGTGAGCGGAACGGGCGCAAGGTTGCAAAAGCGCCGGGCAGTAAGGACACAGGGCGAGTGGTGATTGGGGAAAGTGCATGGTCCTCTTCTTCCAGCAGTTCACTCATTCACCACGGCACACGCACATTTCCACGCTGTCCAAGAGTACCCTATGCTCGAGGTTAGATTCGACTAACCCACGGAAGAGGAAAGCTGGTGCAGCAGAGGCTGACAGGTGAGCATCGGACTACTCTAATCTGGGAAGATGGCTCATAAGTCTCCATAGCACCCCATCACAGTCTGGCCGTCAGTCTTCGGAGCCGTTACCCACTGCAGCAGCTGGCTTATCCTCGCCAAGCAAGATGCCTGGTGTCAAATGGGGGGAACTGAAGTCGGGGTGCCCCGACTGGGTCCACAATGCCCTGGACTGGTTCCGGGGCATGGAAGAGCAGGTGGAAGGATGGCATGGCACAGTGAAACACTGGGTACTCCTCGAGGATCTGATGGGGCATCCGGATGTGAAGGTGCATGCTTTTACGATTAGTTGTGCCCAACATTTCTTATCGGATACTGCAGGATCACGCCCACTGGCTACCGGCTGCCAAGTGCGTAGAAGAAATCCACTGCTGGAACAGTGTTGGCAAGCCTTGGGACAAGAAGCTCATGCCAAAGATTGCTGACCTTAAGAAGTACAAGAAGAGCTGGAGGGAGTGGTGGGTGTCGATGCAACCTGACTGGCACGTTCAGTTGGGGAAGTGGCCGCTTGACCGAGAGTTGTCTCATGACGATGATTGGGCGATCCTCAGGCGGGCCGGGCCTAATGGGGTCTTCGGTACGCTCATGTCACTCTTGTGGTGGTTCTATGCATTGCAGGAGGGGCAGCAGTTTGATCAGGAGGGTGAGCAATTTATGGAGGCCTTTGATGATGTTGACTGGGTCATCCGGCGGATGATCGAGGGCCTGTACAATGACAAGAGTGCCCTCCGGGCTTGTCTGGACAGTCAAAGGGCCTGAAAGAGGTGAGTCTCCTTGAGTTTTGCATCAGATTCATATGACTCATATTCGGACCAGGTGCAAGACCAACTGAGTGTGTGCGGCTCGTTGCTATGTAGGTGTCTGCTGTCAGCGTTGCTGCAATCGGCTTGCTCACTTCCTCTCTTTCCCGCTACGTATCTCTTTTCCCGCTATGCATCTCTTTCCCGCTCGCTCGTGGCATGCAGTACATTATATTTTTGACTAATAATAAGAGATTCTGCATACTGTCAGGATAGGCTGCTTGTGACAGCAGCATGGCCATGAGGTATGGTAGGACTATGACAAGTATATAAAGTTACTGCAGCAGATACAAAACTAATATAGTCTCACTGCAGAAGCAGCATACGTGACGTATAAAGGGAATACAAATCCACCAGTAGTTAGTATCACCGCTGAATAAACCGGTGGGTAATGGGCATATAAATATACTGTTGGTTGGTACAACCACAGCATAAACAATACAAGGGTATATAAAATTGCAGTCATAATCCACACAGGCTGGTATAAATCTATTGGTGACTTTTATTACCAGGCATATATGTACAGAGGACCTGTACAAC
Source organism: Heliocybe sulcata (assembly GCA_004369045.1). NCBI lineage: Eukaryota > Fungi > Basidiomycota > Agaricomycetes > Gloeophyllales > Gloeophyllaceae > Heliocybe > Heliocybe sulcata. Next base: position 1,306,417 of record ML213506.1, on the reverse strand, counting down.
CAAGATATATATGTCCCGGAAGACTGTACAGACTGATATGAACTGCCCATTGTGTATTATAATCCAGGGATATTTTTACCGAAGACCTGTACAAACCAAGTACAAACCTACTGGCAAGCACCATAAGGTCAATTTAAATTGCCCAGAGCCTGCTACGGTTCCAGCATAAACTGCCCATCCACCAGTATAGAGCTCATATAACTTCACTAGTAAATACACACAAGCCAGGTATAAATATGGAAATGGCTATTATAACCCCACTATAGATTTACCAAAGAGAACATACAATCGTGTATAATCTTCCTAACAACATGCATAAAGCTACTATAAGTGCACTGCATGCTCTCTACAAGACTAATATAAAACAATGGATGTGCATATGCATCTCATATATCTGCTCTGCCAATCAGTACAATTCGCATATTATCCTACTCATTCCTCTATATAAGCCAAATATAAATGGTCTATAGAGCTCCACAACTTAGGTATAATTCTACCAGAGGGATGTACCTATCCACTTATAAACTCACCACATACCCTCAGAAATATACCCTTTTATATATGAGTAGTAGGATATAATCATACCACTGGCATATATGCAATATATGCAGTACTAAAGTGGTGCATATGAGTTTACTGCACTTGTGGTAATATATATATATTAAGTTGGGCCCACTAGTGAATTGTTCCAAAGCAGACAGCCATGGTCCCTGGAGGGCACAGGGAGTGTTGAGCATCTGAGAGGGTGAGTCAGCCGTTCGCAACGACGAGGAGTGGTTTTTCTGATTAGGTCAGCGGGATCATTCTCACGGTGCACAGCCACTCTCACCGGCACGCGTTTTTTTTCTAAGTCTCTCAACTCGTGCTCAAGGCTGCGCAACACGGCAGTCTTTACCTCAACCTCAAGCCTATACCTTCTTCACTCACCATGCCCTCTGGTGACTGTTGACTGCGTGTCACATCAAGCTCAATGCCTCAAGCTGCAACCTCAAGCCCCACACTTCCTTCACTCACCATGCCCTCCAGTGACTGTTGGCTATGTGCAACCTCAAGCTCAAGCCCAGCAGTTCCATCACTCACTGTGCTCTCTGGTGACTGTTGGCTGTGTCTCTTGCCGCGCTCACTTCCCGCATCCCTCTGGTGACTGTTGACGTTGGTCGCGTATCCTGCTGTGCTCGCAATGTTCTTGCCCAGCAGCTGCACCACTCAATCAAAATCCCAAGCAAACAACCGCAGGCATGGCCGATCTCGAATATACCAATAATATAAGTGAAGTCAAGTGCCATATCGGCAACAAACTTGGTGCAGGGGAGAAAGTGTACGTCCATGCTTATTCCACTCCCAGAATCTTACACTTACACTAGTTGTGCTATGCTAGAAGCAGACCAGAACTGGATGCCTATTTGGAGGCAAAACACATCAGGATGGATGAGTGGTATGTTCACACTGCTTTCCTTCAAATGACATGACGCTGAAACTACTTCTGCTATACTTGGAAATGAATGAAAACCCGAGCCTTCATCGACGAAGACAGTCGGCTTTTCTTGTGTCCCACTTGTGCAGTCCTCCATAACAAAATGATCCTGCACATCTACAAAGACAAGATGCCCCGTGATCTGATGGAAACCAACTGGGCTGAGGACCATTCACCCTGGCAGATCTGGGTTCTGCAGCCGCAGTTCATTGTCTGGGTGGGTTTGTTCAGCCGACTGGACGTCACCCGCTCATCGATTCCTGTGGTGCACGAAGGGAACAGATTCATGCTTGAGCTGGGATTACGAGAGAACTGGCAGACACTTGAGATGCAGATTCATAATTATATGCAACTTCAGACCTGGACAGGCTTGTACCACCTGGGCATCTCCCCATACTGGTACCCGTCGACCTTCGGATACTTGAGGAGCTTCACGTCTCTGAAGAAGCTCCAGAACACTGTTGATGAGACACTGACACTCGACGAGACCCGGAACGAAGACCTAGAAAGAACAAACAACCACACAATACCACAAAACCCTTGGTGGTACGCGGCTGCGAGGTCCGGGGAATCGAAGGGTATAGATTAGTTCGAGGGGAACAAGGAGATGGAAGACATGTGATTGGGAGGGGCCTTTGATATGAGGATCGTGGCACACGGCACTTGGAAGGCCGGCACTAACGAACTGAAGTCGCTAACGCAATGCAGCAACAGTGACAGTGACAGCGGTGCTGACAGTGACAGCAACAATCTAAACTCTTGACGACGACGGTGAACAGATTTACTACAACGCACGAGGTCGCTTCGGAGACTAGTACTGGATGGAACGTGCACGATACTAGCAGTTGTTGACTTTAGAACGACGTTGGCAGAAACTCTTGATGAAGTCGGAAGATGCGAGACTCTGACGCTAAGCTGAGATGTGAACGGGAGAAAGTAACTTGGATTGTACAAACAGAAAATTGTCCTTAAATACAAGTACGCTACAGTCTACTAATGCTACCTCATCGTCCTCCTATTGTCTCGCTGTTCACCTGAGTCACTTCACCAATTGCCAAACCATCTGCTGCGCCCAGTCGTCGCTCACTCTGCTATCAAACCCATCGTCCAATCCTAACCCGCTAAACCGCTCCTTCAACCAAAGCGCAGTGACACTGCACATGCTATCTTGAACGAGCCATACGAGCGCCACCGCTAGCCCTGCTGAGCGAGACAATAGTAGATGTCAATAGCCAGTCATCGAGTCAGATCGATAAGGCATCTAATTGTGAGTGAACACTCTCGAGCAGCGCTGGCCCGAAGTCCGGGTCTTGGCAAGCGGCTCTGGTGTGTTGGCAAGGTCGGCCACGTCGGGCATGTTGCTAGCATGCATTGAGTGTCTATTGTTCGACGAGCCCAGCTGGTTCGGCGTAAGCGGATGCGACTCGATAAGATCAGATAGCAGGGACGATAGCGTGTGGGACCATGGCCGGAGCTTCAGTGAGTGACGTGTCATTCGATAGTGATGTGCTGATGCCTAGACCAGAGTCAAGAGTGGAGCGCCGACGCCTAGGAGCAGCCATTGTTCCGACTGAATGTAGGTCGGCCGATATGAAGACGTCGGCCGAGTCGCTGATGACAATGCTGAATAGGCGGCGGTTGCCGGCACTGATGCGGCCTCGCTGATGTCAACTGGAAGCGCTGTCACCCAAGAATAGCCCAGTTGGCATATAGAGTCCAAAAGTCACCGTTGCCGAGAATAGTCCAAAGTTCCCGCGTATGGCACAGAAGCATTGAGAAACGTGTTTTCTGGGGCCAGAACAGATTGGGGCCTATCACTGTGATGATATCCCAGGATGTGTTTGTCCCGATGATGGTGTTGGTGAGATATTACTGCCGGTACTCAGGGCTGTACTCCCACGTCTTCTATCCTGAAGACCACCCTCAGCTGGGGATAAGCACCTGATGGATGGATGAACTGCATCGATTGTGCTTTATGGCTGCCCCTCCTCCTTGCTGCGCCGGAGCAGCTTTCAATGTGCGGGACAAAGTATCCTGGTTCCAGGATATGATGGAAATGCTCCTCAAGTGCCATGTCCCAATCTTCTTCTTCTGGAGTGGTGTGGCAAGGTTCCAGAGCACAGACTGGAGATCAATAGCCATTCCAGTCTACGAGCCCTTCTTTCCATCAGAGGCAGAAGTGGCTCCTGTATTGGATGCATACCTCTCCCGTCATCCATTGCCACCACGGCTGCAAGTGTTACCTTGGTTGCATGAAGACTGTCCCCCTCCGCCATCGCCGTCATCCTCTCACCCGCAAATACCCCCTCCTCGACAGAGATCCCTTTCCCCTGGCGCGCAAATGCCCCCTCCTCGCCGGAGATCCCTTTCCCCTGGCGCGCATCTGCCATTGCCAGTTGGCCCTCATCGTGAACCAGTTGCAAGGCATGCCGAAGGCACTGCGCGGCTTCAATTAATACCAGGCTCGGGTGGTCAGCACAGAGGCAAGACTTGTCAGGAGTTTCTGGCAAGAAGGGAAGCCCGACACAAAGCCATATATGCAAAGGCCAGCGCAGAGCAGATGAGGACCTACAGGGCTAGGGAGGAAGCCCAGCGCAGCTTTCCTTGCCCAGGGCGCAAGGGAGCAATGGTCTACAAGTGGTCTGTGGTCGATAAGGACCGTAATATCCACCAATGGTGTGTCGTCAACCAAGGCAATGTCAGCGACATGTGGGGCTCAATAGATCACAAGTATATGGTCTATGATGCGGTAGACAACTGCTGGGATTGCTACCAGGATCTTCATCTGCCGCAGTACACCATAGACTCGTACAAGGACAACAGGGAGGATGAAGATGATTTTGGGGAAGGAATCATGTTCATGCCTCCCCCGACACCTCCATCTGCACCTCTGAACGCTCCCCCCGCAACCACCACACTGGCACCACGAGCTGGGCCATCTACTTCACAAGCTACCACTAGGTCACCGCCATCCTGGCCATCGATCTCACAAGCTGCCAGTAGGCCACTGCCATTGCAGAATACCTGGCTGTCAACCTCGCAAGCTGCCAGTGGGCCACCACCATTGCAAAATGCTGCCATTGTTCCCAATGCACCTGTTCTGATGCGCAATGCATCGCACGATGACTTCCTGTATAGCAAGGCTTGCACTGTGGTTGGCAGTCTCAGCCCTATCCTTTCTATTGACTCCCTCCGAACATTTACTATACCCTTTGTTGCCCCAGACCTTGCAGCCATCTTGCACCAAGGGGTTAGTGCTTGCGTTGTGGTTGTGTCTCCCCTTTAGGTCTGTGCGGGTTTCGCCGTGTGTTCATGCCTTTCAATGGTTCATGAATGAACCACACCCAATTACTGCCATCATATTTAGACAGTCTATGGGCATGCCAAACAATATGAGGGAAGAGCTGAGGATCATCCAGCATCTCCCTCATGCAATCCCACAAGGGCCAAGAACAAAAATCAAATGTATACTCCTTATCCCTGTACTCCTCCTTCACTTCATCGTTCTGGAGCTATAGATTATATATTAACATAACAGGAATACATTCAGTAGACTAGGCATACTTTAACTGTATGTGCTGAAGCCTTTTCCCAAGTCTCCATGATCTCTGCCCAGCCAGTCAGAGTAAATAGGTCAGAAGGGTCCTTAGCTGCTGCATGGTGCATGAGGTGGACAACAGCATCAGTCTATGCCTTGATTAAGCCAGCATCCAATGCCAGTTCAGCCACCTCAAAGTCCAAGCATGAGCAGAATGGCACCCAGGGCACCTCCTTCGGCTTGATAGGTGTATCATGATGAATCCCGGCTGAACTGCTCAAACGGAGTGGTCACCATTGGCTGACTGCTTTCAGGGTGATACTCAACCTGGATGTCATCCATCATCTGTAGCAGCTGAAGTAGAGGAATATCTTACATATGCTCATCAGAATACTCTATTTGTGGACAAGAGGGAGTAATACTCACCAGAGTCTCCAGGTATATTCTCATCTGTCAGATCAGACAATGTATCCCATCGGCGGTCAGCTGGTCGGGATTGTGGTACATGCTGAGTAAAGAGTCACCTGCAGAGAATAGCTGGTGGACTCACAAGCAGAAGCAGGGTGTCAGGATTGGGCTGCTGCTCCACCTGCTGCAGCAACAGTTGCAGCAGTCTGCATTTGCACTACAATTACAGGATGGGTTATCAGGATAACAGTTTAGTTAATATACATACCTCCAGCAGCATACCGCTCTCCAAATTCGGCACCTCTAGCCTGCTCTGCCTGCTTTTCAGGTTGTGCTCTGCATGACCTCTCATGGTTCTTGACCCCTCTAGCTGCCCATCGCTTGCTGCAATACTGGTATGGAACTGAATCTGACGGTGCAGCTCATTCTTACTGTCCAGAAGGTGGCGGTGGTTGTTTTGGAGCCACGAATTGCTGCCCTAGCCCAGATATGGTAGTACAGAAATTACAGAGCCAATATTTACAGGTGCTCAGAGACAGGAGGGTGCAGAATCACACTATAAGAACACCAGTTGCATTGGGTTGTCAAACGGAGGCAAAGCCTTAGCACTTACCTTCCTTATTTGGAATGCACATTTTCTGCATGCAGACAACCAGAGATATGCAAATTGCATCATTGTTGGGTGCCCGGAGACAAATATGCAAGTATTTCACTGTGTCCAGCACGAGTACAAGGATTTGATTAGATACTACTGTCAGTCCTAAGGCCTAAGTAAATAACATGAATCGCTGAGCTAGCGAGGTGCATATGACTGCTTTCATCACAGTGGTCTGCCACTGCCAAACATACATCCCTGAAATAGAACACCATATCCCCGAGCTTTGGTGCGACTTGTGGCAACTCGTAGAAGACGTGCAACACTGCTTGCCAATCAATGCCTGCCTTCATGTTTCCTCGACGTGGTAGGTCCATGAAGTGGTACGCAGACTCAAGTTCAATGTCTTCAGCATCACTGGTCACAGCATCACCAGTTGCATCAGTCGCAACACTCTCTGTGTCATCACTGTCATCGTCATACTCACCTGCATCATCCTCCTCCTCAAGCCCTCCGGGAGTATCCACCTCTTCCAAGGTCTTCTCTACTGCAGCAGCAGCATGCTGTATCAGACTAGGTGCCAATTGCTGGTCGCTCGACTTGGTGGATGACAGCATACTGGCCTGGATGGCCCGTGCCTGTTCTGGAGTGATCGGTAGATTAACGAGGAGAAGGGAGGGTATTTTGGATTGCCAAAGCTGGCCATGCTTGCATGCTCCACTGCGGTGAAAGGCACTAACATGCAATGAAACCCGCAGGAATGAGACCTGAAGGGGAACAACAACCACAAAGTGTAGCACCAAACCCTTGGTGCTAGATGGCTGTGAGGTCCGGGGTAACAAAGGGTATGATAGACGTTCAGAGGGATAGGGTAGGGTAAGATGTATAGGTGGGGCTAAAGGTAGGTTGGCGCAGACCAGTCGCAGTCATGCGGCAGTCTCAGATCGATACGCTCACTTTGGGAGGCACTTGTATCATACCCCGCTTGACGATGCAATTCTAATGCACTCGGTGCGTGCTTCTAAAGATAACTTTGCAAGCTGTCGCAGAGCGCGCTTGTTGCACGGTCTCAGAGGGAGCGGATTCGGGGTCACCTATGCAATGCGATCGAGGCGCACATACAACACTGTCGGTGCGCTGTGCATCACTCTAAAACTCGAGGGAGCTCAGATGCGATTAACGAGACAGATGGCGCACGAGGCCGGACTTGGGAAAACTCGAATTGAAGGGCTTACTTGATGCGCGCGCTGTCGGAAGGTTCACGCAAACTCTGGGTGAAGTCAGAAGGCAGACAACAGCCTTATACTCTGGAGGAAACTCTGGCGCTGAGAATGAGATATGAAGGGTGAAGATAACTTGTGTTTTGGAGACAAAGAGAAAGAGATTAAGTACAAATGTTGCCGCTACACTACTCGCAGTCGAACATGAAGAGAAAACCAACTTCTGCAAGCCATCTCCTGCGCCGCACTCTCGTCCACAAGGCGCGCATCGCCCCAACCGCCCTGTACTTAACTCCTCCTACCAGTCCTATCATCTCCTTGTGGCGCAGTGCCTGCATGAGTATGCTCGTAGCCTAGTTTGAAACGCGCGGCAAGTCTTGTCCTCACGCCACGCCGTACGAGACCTTGTGTTGATGCAGCGATGCCACAGTAACTTGAGTGGCGGGCGTAGTTGCTGAATAGGGGTGCGGTTGTGCCAGAAGAGGAAGTGGGTTGGGCGAGTGATGCGTTGTGCGGAGGGAGCCGGAAACCAATGATGGAGGCAGTGATTTGATGTGTATGGGTGCCCTGAGCATGCGCCCCGATGGGTGGCGGAGGCGATGATGGGAATGACAGGCGGGACATTGAGTGGGATGGTCGATCTAGAATCACTCAAGAGCCTAGATTCCTCGGAACCAAACGGGCTGTGTTGTGCCAAGTTGCCGGTGACTTGGTCGGAAAGATCCGGCCGCCGGAGCCTACGCGTTGTTGTGGCCATGTCCAAGAATAGCCTCTGAGACTAGAATAGATTGTTTTGAAGTGAGTTCCGCTGAATAGAGAGAGTGTCGCCGCGCTGCAGGGAATAGAGTCACAAGTTCACCGCCAGAGTGAATAGTCGGGGTCGCCAGTAGAGTCGTTGCTCACCTTCCAAGGAGCTGTCAGCGGTGAGCATATGCACAATAGAGTCGTGTCGTCGCCGCAATTGCAAAATGACCCTAAAACGCGTTTCCGGAGCACTAAACCCTGATCGGCCGTATCAGCGGTAAGTGAAGTCTTTGCAGTCACAGTTACTTGTGCAGTTAAACCCCAGAAATATGAGGTACTTCCTCAGCAATGGATCAAAATTGGTTGCAAGAGCTGAATAGCACTCATATGTCAAGCCAGTCTCACTCAGACTCGGGACCACTAGTGGGCCCTAACTCATATATATATTTTACCACAACTATGGTAAACTCATATGCACCACTTTAGTACTCCATATATGTTTATGGTTGTAGTTGCATTATACTGGATATAATTTGACCACATTATGGTATGCTTATACATGATTGAGCCAGGATTATATATGATGTATATATTGACTGTATATGGTTAAGGGGACATTATACTGCGCATGTATAGGATGGCACTGGATTTATACCAGAATTGTAGGGTATCTCAGGCTATTTATACTGGGTTTATGAGATGTGGCAGGGGGTTTGTACTGCATTTGTATGCTCTGTTTGTCAGTTTATATGGGATTGTATACTGCACTGCTATATTTATATATGGGGTGTATGATATTGAGGTGCCTTTATATAAACTTGCAGGGCAGTTATACTGGATACATGCCATTTGCTGGTGCATTTATATAGCATTATACCGAATCTGGCTCATATTATGTGCATATATATCAGCTATATACCTTTGCAGGTTGCTTTATATTGGATTTATATCAAATGTATGGGCACTTTGTATAACTATAGGGGAGATCTGGTCATATTATATGTTGAGTTAGGGCCCACTAGTGGCAGAGCGGCGACGATTCCGAGAAGCGCAGGATAGTGAGCAAGGCTTGCCAGCAGTTTAGCGCAGCGACTTTAGCGACGATTAGCGGGTTTAGCGACAATGAGTGGGATTAGTGACAAAGACGCAGGAAACTCAGATGGAGACGCAGGGAAGAGAGGGAAACACTAGATTGTGCAGGGAGGATGAGATACAAGCTCTGGGGGGACTCTGGTAGCCTCTGAAACCTAAATTACAAGTACAGGAGGTGCTACTCTAGTAGTCTACCTGCCTAAACCAAATATCCGAGGTCCCTGTGCTAAACAATAAGAACAATAGCTATATGCAAAACAATAAGACAGACTAAACCAAACCCCGAACCTCGGAACAAGCTCCTGGAGCTGCAGCATTCATATACGGAAGCGGCCGCTGTCTGACACAAGCGTGGGAATGTGCGCTCGTCGCATCAAAAGCGCTGCCGGATGACGAACGGGGCCGGCAAGGCACGCACACTCTCGGAAATGACTCGAGATGACTGAGGCGACCTGGAATAGGACTGCCGGCCATTGCCGAAGTGTCGCTGTGTCGCTGCACCGCACCGCTACGATGTGCCGCCGGCGCCGACAGCAACGCCGATGCAGCGCCGCTGCAGCGCTGCATATCGAGAGGCCAGCGACAGCCTGTGGAACGATTCGGAGAGGCTGTTGGGCGAGGTCGGAGTTCGGGAAAAGCCAGGAGATAACGGAAAAATCCATACAAACTTGAATATCGCTCGTAGAGCGATGCCGCGGATACGCTCACTATCGCACAGAGCGTGGGAATCTGAGCAAACAGCTCGAAAATGCGTTTTCGGCGCTCTGAGACACGTAGGGTGTATTACCGCAGCGTGGCAACACTCTGTCTATTCAGCGGGACACAGTTCAAACGATCTATTTCTGTCTCGGAGCTATTCTTGGACATGGCCACAACAATGCGTAGGCTCCAGCAGCCGGATCTTTCCGATCAAGTCACCGGCAACTCGGCACAACACAGCCCGTTCGGTTCCGAGGTGTCTAGGCCTCCGAGTCATTCTAGATCGACCATCCCACTTGGCGTCCTGCCTGTCGTTCCCATCATCGCCACTGCCGCCCATCGGGTGCATGCTCAGGGCACTCATACACATCAATCACCACCTCCATCATTGGTTTCCGGCTCCCTCCATGTGACGCATCACCCACCCGACCCACTTCCTCTTTCAGCACATCTGCACCCCTCTTCGGCAACTACGCCCGCCACTCAAGTTACTGTGGCATAGCCGTGTCAACACAAGGTCTTGTATGGTGTAGCATGAGGACAAGACATGCTGCACATCTCAAACTAGGACTCGAGCATACTCATGCAGGTGCTGTGCTGCGAGGAGACTATGGGGTTGGTAGAAGGAGTTAGGTACAGGGCGGTTGGGGCGATGCATGCCTTGTGGATGAGCACGCGATGCAGGAGATGGGTTGCAGAAAGTGGTTTTCTGTTCATGTTCGATGGTGTGTAGTGTAGCAGTGACATTTGTATTTAATCTCTTTCTCTTTGCCTGGAAAATATGAGTTATCTTCACCCTTCGTATTTCAGTCCTGGTGCCAGAGTTTCCTCTTGAGAACAAGGCTGTCGTCTGCCTTCCGACTTCACCCAGAGTTTATCGCGAACTTTCTGACAGTGCGCGTGACGAGTAAGTCCCTCAGTTGCGAGTTTTCCTAAGTCTGGCCTCGTGCGCCACCTGTTTTGTTGATCGTGTTCGAGTCCCTTCGAGTTTTAGATTTATGCAAAGCGCACTGACAGCATTATATGCACACCTTGATTGCATCGCATAGGCAACCCCAAATCCACTCCCTCCGTGTCTGTGCGACCAGCACACGCTCTGCAACAGCTTGCAAAGTTTCATTACCCTGGACCTCGCATTCATCTAGCACCAAGGGATTGGTGCCATGCTTTGTGGGTGTGTCTCCCCTTAGGTCTCATTTTGCAGGTTTCATTGTGTGTTAAGCATAGCACCAAACCCTTGATGCTAGATGGATGCGAGGGCTGGGGTAATGAGGGGTATGATATCATTTGGACAGATAGGGTGTAGGTAAGATGTATAGGTGGAGCTAAAGGTAGTTTGACGCAGACTGGTCACAGTTGTGCGGCAGTCTCAAATTGATACACTCACTTTGGGTGTTGCTTGTATCTGACACTGCTTGATGATGTGAATCTAATGCACTACGAGCACACTTCTGACTGTAACTTTTGAGCTGTCGCAGAGCACGCACTTGGTCTCATGGACTTGGAGGGAGCGGATTTGGGGTCGCCTATGCGATGTGGTCAAGATGTGCACACAATGCTGTCAGGGCACTGTGCGGAACTCTAAAAACTCGGAGGGACTTGAAGGTGATCAATGATAGTGGCAGTGCACAAGGCTGAACTTAGGAATGCTCGAAATTGCGGGACTTACTAGTTGTGCATGCTGTCAGAAGGTTTGCAGTAAACTCTGGGTGAAGTCAGAAGGCAGATGCTAGCCTTATTCTCGAGAGGAAACTCTGATGCCGAGACTGAAATACAAAGGGTGAAGATAACTTGTATTTTCCAGGCAAAGAGAAAGAGATTAAATACAAATGTCACTGCTATACTACTTGCAGTCGAACATGAACAAAAAATCAACTCCCGCAACCCATGTCCTGCATTGTGCACTTGTCCACAAGGTGCACATCGCCCCAACTGCCCTGTACCTAATTCCTTCTACCAACCCCATAGTCTCCTCACAGCACGGCACCTGCATGAGTATGCTCGAGTCCTAGTTTGAGATGTGCAGCATGTCTTGTCCTCACGCTATGCCGTACGAGACCTTGTGTCGACTCAGTGATGCCACAGGAATGTGGGTGGTGGGTGTAGTTGCCAAAGAGGGGTGTGGGCATGCCAAAAGAGGAAGTGGGTCGGGATGGTGATGCATCGTGCGGAGGGTGCCGGAAGCTGATGATGGAGGCCATAATTTGATGTGTATGAGTGCCCTGAGCATGCGCCCCAACAGGTGGTGTGGCAATGATGGGAAAGACAGGTGGAATGCCAAGTGGGATGGTCAATCTAGAATGCCACCATGGCCTAGACTCCTCAGTACCAACTGGGCTGTGTTGTGCCGAGTTACTGGTGACTTAATCGGAAAGATCCAGCTGCTGGAGATTACGCGTTGTTGTTGCCATGCCCAAGAATAGCCTGCGAGACGAGAATAGATCATTTGAACTGTGTCCTGCTGAATAGACTGAGTGTTGCCATGCTGCAGGGAATAGAGTCACAATGTCGCCACCAGAGTGAATGGTCAGGGTTGCCAGTATAGTTGTTGCTCGCCTTCCAGGGAGCTGCCAGTGGTGAGTGTATGCATGATAGAGTCGTGACCTCACTGTGATTGCAAAACAACCCCAAAAGGTGTTTTCGGAGCCAAGAACCCAATCAGCCATATCACTGGATTTCCGACATATGTCTGCATAACTTCTGTTCCTGATATCTTACTTACTTATCATACCTGTAGCCATATTCACACAGGTATATCTAATCTATCAGTTCGCTCACTACAGTGACTGACACATCGGATACATGGAAATTCAGATGCTAGCAAACTGGACTCAAAATGTTTGACTGTCATTCCATATTTAGGGAGGCTGTCGCACACAATACTAAAGTTAGAATACTTCAATATCTGCAATTATCAGGGGAAAGTTCCAATTTAGGTACACCAACTTGTCAATACCATATATAACCTTTAGTGACTTATCTGCATACCAAAATAAAGGTGAACCACTAGTTCAGGAGCAGAATTTGAAAATCAGAGCTGCCTGAATGCAAATCAGATGTCCAAATAAAGCAAAATTTATCCAAATGCTTTGGTAAGTTAGGAATTTAAAGGATTTTTTGGACTAAATTCGAAATTCAGTAATACCTTTGATAACTTTTGACTTCAGATCTGCATTGTTGGAATTTTGAATTTATGTTTTTAATTTTATTTCGAGCTTGCATGAACGCGCGCGTGCATCGGCGTGCTCTATACCATTTATATCGCTTTCCGCTTATCTTTTATTGTTTCCGTAGTATTGAGGTACGTGCTGTCGCGCAACGGTCGCACACGTAGATAACGACTCTCGGACATTGTATATAGGTACCGTTGTATCTATGAGAACGCCATCGTGTTTGCAACGAATGCCCCCCGTTTTACCCTCACATCCCGCGTTCAAGTCAAACGCGCACAACTAGCTTACAAAAATCTCACACAAATGCGATCCCATCACCGCCAGCAGCACACACTCGTTATCTTATCTCGCCAACTTTACGCTCACTCTCGCTTACTACTTGTCGCTGCTGGTCGGCCTTGCCTCTCTGTAGGCCAAACGCTTGCCCACTCGAGGGCCGAAGAAGTGTCGCTATTTGCTAGCCGAACCCGTGTCGCTGCCACTTGTTGCTGTCGAGTGCCCCGTTGGAGGCCGAACTCATTGCGTCTTATCCCGCTCATCGAGAGCCGAATGTTCTACGTCGCGTCGTCGTTATGTCACTAGTGGTCACTAGTCTTTATATATAATTGACCACAACTGTGGTGAAGTCATATACACTACTTTAGTAGTCCTTATATGATATGTGTTGCAGTCGGATTATATGTGATATAATGCAACCACATGTGTGATACATTTATATATGGTTGAGGTAGATTTATATAGGATGTATATATGGTGGAGGGCATATTATACTGTGGATGTAGGGGGTTTGCAGTAGCTTTATACTGGATTTGTATGGTATACTGGGCTGTTTATATGAGGTTTTTACAACAT
>ML213506.1:1208293-1290987 GCA_004369045.1 Heliocybe sulcata | reverse complement strand
TAAAGTAGTGTATATGACTTCACCACAGTTGTGGTAAATTATATATATTTTTAGGGTCCACGACTCCTTATGTCGGACAGATCAAGTGTTCTGAAGTTGAACAGCTCGAACTATGAGACGTGGAGGATACTGATGGAGGCCTTGTTGGTCAGGAAGGGTGTATGGGATGTCGGACTAGGTGAGACCTCAATGCCCTTGACCGGGCCGAACTCGTCGCAGGGGAAGGCGTGGCGAAGGAAGAATGATGAAGCACATGCGGAGATGGTTCTCCATGTTGAAGAAGAACAGCTAGCTCATATGACGAGCACTGTCACTGCGGATGTCTGGGCAGAGTTGGAGAGGGTACACTGGGCTCGAGGCTTCGCTACGCGGATCTCATTGCACCGGCAGTTTATGTCTATGCGGATGAAGAAAGAACAGGCGATGCCTTCCTGGATTGCCGAGGTACGCGCAATCGCTTTTCGCCTTACCATGAGCGATGTTGCCGTCGACGACGAGGACCTCATACTCGTCCTCACTATGGGTCTCCCGCCGTCCTACGAGAATCTCGTCATCACACTCGATTCTACCCCCGCCAACATCTTTACCATTGATTTCGTTATTGGCTGACTACTTAATGAAGAGTCACGTCAAGTTGCTCACGGCACCACCGGCACCTGCGCTGTACGCGCCGCCACGCGCTCTCGAGTCTCAAGCGACGAGGCTATGATCGTCGCACCTGCTGCGCAACCTGCGCGTCGTGGTCTCGCTCATATTACCTGCTTCCGCTGCGGTGTCAAGGGCCACTTCCAGGCCAACTGCCCGGAGCCGCCGTCTGCACCCTGCGCTGTGGCTCCCACCCCCGAGGTGGCTGCGCTTGTTGTTGAGGAATCCAATGATGAAGACAACGCATGGTTTTAGGCTTACGGGGAAGTCTTTCTGATCGGTATGGACTATATTTCTCTCGTCTCCCTTTGTTTCGCCATCCATGCTTCGCTCGCGGGGAAATGTTGGAATTTTGAATTTATGTTTTTAATTTTATTTCGAGCTTGCATGAACGCACGCGTGCATCGGCATGCCCTATACCATTTATATCGCTTTCCGCTTATCTTTTATTGTTTCCGTAGTATTGAGGTACGTGCTGTCGCGCAACAGTCGCACACGTAGATAACGACTCTCGGACATTGTATATAGGTACCGTTGTATCTATGAGAACGCCATCACGTTTGCAACGAATGCCCCCCGTTTTACCCTCGCATCCCGCGTTCAAGTCAAACGCGCGCAACTAGCTTACAAAAATCTCACATGCATTCAGGCGGCTCTGATTTTCAAATTCTGCTCCTGAACTAGTGGTTTACTTTTATTTTGGTATGCAGGTGAGTCACTAAAGGTTATATATGTATTGACGAGTTGTTGTACCTAAATTGGAAATTTCCCCCGATAATTGCAGATATTGAAGTATTCTAACTTTAGTATTGTGTGCGACAGCCTCCCTAAATATGGAACGACAGTTGAACATTTGGAGTCCAGTTTGCTAGCATCTGAATTTCCGCATATCCGATGTGTGAGGCCATATTCCACACAAGGGGTCCTAGTGTAGGTGATCCACCACGTGATGAGCACGCCGTGTTCATTTGTCACATGACACCGCTCAAACGCGTGGGGCAATTGCCTGCCATCCCGTCTATCCTTGCAAAAGCTCGCCACGTCCTGCTATGCCAGCTGCCATACCATCGGTTATCAAGGTGCGTTGTATAGTGTATGTCTGCTTATGTTGCTAAGGAGCCTTCCTGCAGTGCGGGTCGAAGCTGACTCTGGAGCACGAGCTGGAGCTCATCGGCCCTGAGCTAAGTCACAACGAAACGGAGGAAACATGGGATGCTATCTTCAGAGCCCTCTCACGTCTGAGTGCTGTCTGTAGGGGTGGCGGATGCGAATTCCCTCGTGAGCTCGTAGCGTTCTTACGCGATTTCTCCCGCCCGGTCATCAGTGCTCTCAACTCGGAGCGCTCGCGGTTATCGGGAGCTGCTGCTGATATGATTGGAGTCGTAGCATCCGGGCTAGGTCGGCTATTCGAGGCACTACTTCCGCTGTTCCTCCCTGCTCTCCTCACGCTGTGCACAAGACCCAACAAGCTCTTCATCAACCGCGCTCGCTCATGCATCTTACTCGTCATTGAGCATACCCAACTCCCCTCCATCATCTCCTTCCTTCTCTGCTCGCTGAAGGACAAGTCAGTCTCACTACGTTTAGTTGCTATCGATTGCATCTTCGCTTGCTTGAACTCCTGCGGTCCTCAAGATCTCCAGAAAGAAACACGGGCTAAAGAGATTGAAGCCGCTATCAAGTCGACAGCGACGGACTCGCACGCCGATGTGAGGAAGGCGAGCAGACGGGTTTTTGAGACGTACAAGGTGCTATTTGAGTATCGGGTCGAAAGGTGAGACCCAATCCTTCCAGACAGGACAGTCCGACAACGATTCCCCAGTTTTGTATCTCCTATGACTCCTACAATGAAGAAATATCTCGATATCAAGTCTATGCCGTCTTCCAAACCACAGTCCCGTCCTCCTTCACGCCCCCAATCTGCCCTATCCGCCCACTCTCGAGGCGGTGATGCCCATCTTTCCAAAGCACCACCCAAACCCGAAAAGAGCTCCGAGCAGCCTGCGCAGGTCACCCACTCCAGGTCTGCTTCAGAGTCACAGGCAGCGGTCGTGCGGAATACGGAGCCGGCGGCGTCGCGACCCGCCTCCCGGACGCGATCGCAGAAGCATGTCCCACAAGGGCCGGATCCCCTCGCGAACCACGGTGTCAAGCAGGGTCGTGCAGCACGTGCGATGCATCCTACGGAGCAAATAGCCCTGCGCCCGGCTCAACGTCCGACGTCTCTGTCAGTGCGAAGTCAAGAGGGAGCTGTAGCAGGACCCTCAGACGCCATCCACAAGCCAGGACAGTCCACGTCATCAGCAGCGGCAGCCCCTCCTACCGGTCTCGTGCGTCGCCCAGCCCAGCCTGGGAGCAACACTACGTCTACGTCAGCACCCTTACGGCCTCCTATGGGTCAACGCGCAGGGACCGTTGAAGGCTCTAAAGATGGTGCGCGAAGACCTTTGAATACGGCCACGGAGCCAGAAGCAAAGGCTGAATTGAAAGATGCCGCACATCCAACAAAGGGTCCCAAGCGCGTTCCTCTCTTACAGCTGGAAACATCGAAGCCGAATGCTTCCGATAGTAAGGTCTCAAGAAAGCCTACCCCGAAAGACGCGCATCCGCAAGTTGGCAAGGACATCAAAGTCGATGTGAAGAGCCGCCTCCTGAAGTCTGTGCCCTCCAATCCTGTTCTCGCCAAGACGAAGAGCAGCGACTCTGCGCCGACTGGGCCGCAGCCAAGGCTACGACACCAGAAATCCGTGCTCTCGAGATCTGCGAACGGAACAATTATCGATAGACAACAGAGCGCCCTTCCTAGAGCGGCGAAGGAAGCTGATCATATTCAGACTGGCACGGCCACGCCAACTGCTCAAACGGTGCAGGAGATGAAGGAGACGAAGAAGGGGACAAGCAAAGAAGCAACTAAGCCAGAGTCCAGTCAGCCCGCATCCAGAGCGGTGCGCGCAAAAAGCTCTAAGGTGAAGAAAATCGAGACTCGCAAAGCTGGAGGCACACCAGCTGCTACTTCCCCACCAGAGCAGGAAACTCTAGTGGATGATATACCCCTGCCATCCAGCCGAGAGGCGACGCCTACTCCCAGCCTCGTCCCATTACCGGCTTCTCCGATTACTCCGGATGCTCAGCTGCCACCCGTGGATGCGATTCTTGCAGCAGCAGAAGCACAGCATGCGGAGGACGCGGGACCTACAGAGAAACATATTCCCGGAGAGCGGGAGGAGACTCGAGATCTCGCGGACGTTAGGACGCCGGTAGCCCGACCCGTGAGCGCCCATGCCGCTCTTGTGCACGGGCCAGATGAAATGGCCACACCGTTTAAGACGCCAATATCAAAACTTGTTTCTCAGATCGAGCGCGGGCTCATCTGGACACCCGGTTCGCTTGAGGACGACTCAGTGCTGTATGACGAGTCGTTCGACTTGGACTTGACTCCGGTTCCGGCGCTGGTGATCCGTAGGAACGGGTTTACGGCTGCTGGTGACGACTCGTTCTGATGGACGTCGATACGTTGTTTCAGTAGTGGCGGCTTGGAAGAGATGATGGGCTATCTCATCACATCACTGTTACCTGTATCTATTATCACTTGCCCTCTGTCAGTTTGCGTAGCCCATTGCAATATATTTCCGTGGCATGTCTGTACAGTGGGCTCGTCTACGCTCGACGCAGCATACAGCCGGTTTCCCTGCGCATTACGCATTATAGAGCAACTTCTTCCTAACGACCCTGCAGTGTCCAGTGACAAGCGACGGCAACTTCGGCCTTGTAGGGGAGTAGCATGGTATGTGAGCTGGCTGCGGTACCCACGTCAAGATCATGTAGAGAACATGTCTCGTCTTCTACTGGTGGTGCTAAAGACACAGAGCTGAGACGAAGTATGTGGGTAGCTCTTTGCGAACGCATACCTTGTACTAATGAGAGAGGAACTTTCTCCCCTTCGCTCTACGCCTGGCGAGGATTTTGTGTCCGTGAAGACTCCTCTTCCGTGCAAGGAATCCGTGTCTCCGTTTCCTGACGCGTTGAGAGGGCTGATACTCCGTTCCGCGTGCAGCCCAGCGTACTTGAGTTAACTGCAGAAGAGCAGAGGGTTGTCCGACGAAACTCGGGGCCAGGAGCGCAGATGAAGACTGGAATGGCGAAGTGAATGGTAAAAGCGTAGTGCGTTGCAAGGACGTCCGGTGTAGCTGGGCTAGAGCGGAAACAGCGCTCGATGGCCTGGGCAGGGTTGGCGGTCGCGCGAGCAGCTGCACGATCTGGTTGAGTATGCGAGGCATGGCGGCAGAGAACTCGAAATAAACAAGTCGGGCAGATAGCGGGATATGCCGATGTAGATCGCGAGTATTATAATCCTGACTCGAGTCGATGCACTCGGTTCTGTTCAGATTACATCGCTCCCCCTTCCGTCGTCTGTCTACCATGGCCTCCTCCTCCTACCAAGGGCCCTGGACCGCCAGCAAAGTCCGCGAAGAGTTCTTCAACTATTTCCGATCCAAAAACCATACATTCGTTCCGTCCTCGAGCACTATACCCCACGAGGATCCTACATTACTCTTTGCAAATGCGGGGATGAACCAAGTACGTCCCATTCGAATGGTATCTATCCGCCAGGGTGTAATGACACTCGTTCTAGTACAAAAGCATCTTCTTGGGCACTGTCGATCCACGTTCCGAGATGGCCAAGCTGAAGCGTGCATTTAACTCTCAGAAGTGTATCAGAGCTGGAGGGAAACACAATGGTATGTTCTACTGTTCATGCATTATGGTGATGCTCATTCATATTATATCAGATCTGGAGGACGTCGGAAAGGACTCGTATCATCATACCTTTTTTGAAATGTTGGGCAACTGGTCTTTCGGAGACTACTTTAAGGTACGATGCTACATAGTCCATCCTTGTTCCGTTAACATGCTCCATACAGAAAGAAGCAATCCAATTCTCTTGGGAAGTCTTAACCGTTGTGTACGGACTACCCAAGGACCGTCTCTACGTCACGTACTTCGAAGGTGACCCAAAGAATAACTTGGAACCCGACGTCGAGGCCAAAAAATACTGGCTAGCGCAGGGCGTTGCGGAAGATCACATTCTTCCCGGTAACGCTAAAGACAACTTCTGGGGTACGTGTTCCTCTTTCGCCGTATAAAGTTTTCCTGACATTCCTCTAAGAGATGGGTGCTACTGGACCTTGTGGGCCGTGCAGGTTGGACATTTCGGAATTTGTGCTTATACATGCTTGTCTCATCCGTCTTTCAGTGAAATCCACTTTGACAGAATAGGCGGTCGCAATGCTGCCCACCTCGTAAACCAAGACGATCCAGACGTTCTCGAGATTTGGAATAACGTCTTCATCCAATTTAACCGTGAGGATGACGGATCCCTCCGAAGCCTTCCCTCCAAGCACGTTGACACTGGAATGGGTTTTGAACGGCTCGTCTCCGTCATCCAGGACAAGCGATCGAATTACGACACCGACGTCTTCACCCCCATCTTCGCCAAGATCCAGGAGCTGACAGGTATAAGACCATACAGTGGCAAGTTTGGTGACGAGGACACGGACGGCATCGATACCGCTTATCGTGTCATTGCGGACCATGTCCGCACGTTAACCTTTGCGCTCAGTGACGGTGGTGTGCCAAGCAACGTCGGAAGAGGATATGTCTTACGTCGTATCTTGCGGAGAGGATCAAGGTATGCTAGGAAGAAGCTCGGTGTTACCATTGGCTCCTTCTTCTCGTCAGTGATGCCTGTTGTGATTGAGACAATGGTACGTTTGGACCGCGACAGCTCTCTCTTCACCAGTCTCACCTCTCCCCGTCAGGGTGATGTCTTCCCTGAGATCACGAAGAACACTAACGAGTCGAAACGCATCCTGGACGAGGAAGAGGAGTCCTTCTCCCGCACACTCGATCGTGGCGAGAAGCTGTTCGAGCAGTATGCATCCCGAGCACAGCAGCAAGGACTGAAGGAACTCAGTGGAAAGGATGTTTGGCGACTCTATGATACCTACGGCTTCCCTGAGGACTTGACCCGCTTGATGGCTGCTGAGCTTCAGCTCGGAATCAACGAGAGGGAGTTTGAGGAGGCCCAGGCTGCGTCAAAGGAAGCTAGCAAGGCTTCCGCCAAGAAGGGCAGCAAGGATGTTCTCAAGCTCGATGTTCACGATATTGCTGCGCTGGAGAAAAACTCGTCGGTTCCCAAGACGGATGATGCCTCTAAATATTGTGAGTATCATCTGATTATGTGTCTCAAGCAAGCTGACACAGAGGATGCAGTGACAGGAACCGTCACTGCGCGCGTTAAGGCAATCTACTACAACAAGTCGTTTGTCGAGTCGACAGCTAACGTCGCGGAAGATGCTACGTTCGGCCTTATCCTTGACAAGACAAACTTCTACGCGGAGTCTGGTGGACAAGAGTACGACCAGGGCAGTATCGTCATCGATGGCGCCGCCGATTTCGAGGTCGAAGACGTCCAGGTGTTCAATGGATATGTGCTTCATGCTGGTCACCTGAAGTACGGAAGTATCGAGACAGGAGCGGAAGTCATCTGCCAATATGACGAGGTACGTAGTCTGCGCTGCATAGCCGCTATCTATTGACTATAACTCGAAGCTTCGTCGTTGGCCGATCCGAAACAACCACACCGCCACGCACATCCTGAACTTCGGTCTCCGTGAAGTACTAGGCGACCACATCGATCAGAAGGGCTCCCTGGTGGCGCCTACGAAGCTACGATTCGACTTCTCACACAAAGCGCAAATCTCCTCAGAAGACTTGTCGAAAATCGAGTCTATCAGCAAGGACTGGATTAAAAAGAATGTCGGCGTGTACGGCAAGGAGGTCGACCTGAAGCTGGCGCAGAAGATCCCCGGGTTACGTGCAGTCTTTGGCGAGGCGTATCCCGATCCTGTGCGCGTTGTCGCGCTCGAGTACGACGTCAATGACATCGTAAAGGATATTAAGAACCCGAAGTGGCGCAGCACTAGTGTGGAGTTCTGTGGTGGCACGTAAGTGTCCATCCGTTGGACTTCATGGGGACAAGCTAATTCTGCTATAGCCACGTCGCAAAGACGGGTGATATCAAAGACTTTGTTATCATTGAAGAATCTGGTATCGCCAAGGGTATCCGCCGGATAACGGCCGTTACTGGACACGAGGCGGCGGAAGTCACCCGGCAAGCCGCTGCCTTGCGCAGCAGGCTGGATGATATTGACCGTATGGAGAGCAAGCAGAAGGATGGGGAGCTCAAGGCCTACACCGTCGTAAGTGACATATGGTTTCTGACCATCTCGGGTTCTCAGTCTGCCTGTTTTTGTAGGAACTCGGCCAGGTCGACATCTCCGCTGTACTGAAGGTGGAGTTGCGCGATCGCTTGGCGGCTATCAGGAAGGCATTCGACAAGCAGGTCAAGGAGAAGGAAGCAGCTTCGAACAAAGCTGTCAGTCTATAGTCTATCTCCTTCTCTCCAAACCCGGCTGATTCTGCGATGCTGCCAGGCTGTGGATGTTGTTACGCAGTACTTCAAGGACAATGAGAGCTCAGAGGTCTATATCGGTGTACTCGACGTTGACGGTAATGCGAAGGTATGTCGCATCCGTTATCTTATTTACTTCTGCTCTAACGCAATTCTATGAAGATTCTCCAAAATGTTGTGGTCAACGCGAGAAAACTGAACAAAGCTGTTTACGTCTTCAGCAGCGATCCAGAAGGAACCCGTGTCGCGCACGCCAACTTTGTTTCCGGAGCTGCAAAGTCAAGAGGCATCGACGGTCGAAAATGGGCTGCCGCGGTATCGGACGTTTTGGGCGGAAAGGTGCGCATAAGTTTGTCCGGTCGATAGAATGTATTCTGAGCGACTGCATTCCAGGCCGGAGGCAAGGAAGACAGTGCTCAAGGTGTCGGTTCGGACGCTGCGAAACTGCAGGACGCTGTCAAGACTGCCCAGAAGTTCTATGAAGAATCGAAGAAGAACTGAATGAATATTTGAACATCTGTACATGGTAGTTCGGCTATAGGTTATAGACTATACACTGTAATAGACGCACTTGTGGCTTTCATACGCTTTCCGAGTAGGGCTGACATGACGGTTTCTTCTCTTTGAATCTCTCTGTAACCGAAATAGTATACACTCACATTGAGTCCCAGATGGATGGATTTCAGGCAGAGCAGACGAGGAAAAGAAGACAGAGGCTTGACTCAAGGAGAGGACCCGAAAGGACGCGTTTGGACCTCGTGCTTCCAGTGAACATCACATGATCGTGCGATAGTTTTCTCCGCAGCAAAGCGCTCTGAGCGACGGCAGCAGCGCCGTCCAGATCGCAAAAGGCGCATTGCCAGACTATCCACAGGGTGAGTCTCTCAATTTGATGCTGCTAGAGGGTCGTAGATGCATGTGGGGAACGAGAGCAATGAAGAAAGAAGGGGTTGACTGCGAAATGTGGATGGATGCGGGACTGTAGGCGTGGATGACTTGGGCACGGCTCTGACCAATCCCGCCTTGGCTTCCCAGGTCAATCTTCACCACCATGTCGCTCGTCGTGCCCGAGGCCCACCAGCAATTCCAGGTACGTTACACTGTCCCTGCGTCAGGAATCAATCCTAAAATGAGTCAGTAGCACATCTTGCGTCTGTTGAATACCAATGTCGACGGTAAACGCAAGATCATGTACGCCTTGACTGAGATCAAGGGTGTCGGTCGCCGTTACTCCAATTTGGTCTGCAAGAAGGCTGATGTCGATCTTAACAAGCGGTAGGCTTGGGTGTAGTCGTGCTGTGGGACAATCATTAACTCTGAGTTGGTTGCAGGGCGGGAGAGTTGAACTCTGACGAGCTTGAGCGTCTCGTGACTATCATCCAAAACCCGACCCAATTCAAGATTCCGACGTGGTTCCTGAACAGGCAGAGGGATATCACCGACGGCAAGAACTCGCAAATCCTGTCCAACGGTGTCGACTCGAAGATCCGTGATGATCTTGAGCGGTTAAAGAAGATCCGTGCGCATCGTGGTCTGCGTCACTTCTGGGGCTTGCGTGTGAGGGGTCAGCACACCAAGACGACTGGTACGTGTCCTGTTATCGCCCTGCCATGATAGTCTGTTCACCTTGTCTATAGGTCGGAGAGGTAAGACTGTCGGTGTGTCCAAGAAGAGGGGTTAGATTGTTCGCGCGAGTCTCGGGATACTTGCACAGACAACACGTTGTCTATTCTGCCACTACGTCGCTATGCTTTCATTGTACTTCTCCCCATGTTCTATGGCATAAGCTGTTAGTATCAGTCATGATGTGCAACCATCGGTATGAGATTTGGAGCAGCTATGGACGCAATGAGTCACGTGACTTATCTCGAATATTCTTGTAGTTTGCAGTTGTGGCGCTATGGGTCTGGTTATATCTCATCGACTGGCTCACAACCTCCACACCCCGCTGACCATATTATGGCTGCTCTCAACGCATACCCTATCCGTCACCCTTGGCTCGATATGTCGAAACTCAAGCGGAAAGACATGGAGGACGATCCAGTCTATACATCGCCTCCGAACAAACGACGCCGCTGGGATACCCTAGAGCACGGCTTTGAGGGTCTCACTATTGACGCACTACATCCTCAAGGAGGCGCGCAATTGCCTTCCTCTCGGACTCAGACGCAATCATATGCTACATCTTCCGCTGTGTCTTCTTCTGATAACCCGTATATCCAATACCCTTCGACTGCACCCCAACCTACGTTGCCGTCAGCTCATCATTTTTCTGAACCCTCGTCTTTGTCATATGCTGTTCAACCAACATCAGTAGAAGAGCCAGCCTCACCAGAGTTGGCAGACATCAAAATGAAGGGCGCCTCCTGGTACGAACCCGAAAAAGACCGTGCGTCTCCCAGCAATTCATTGCCCTCATCTTCCACCCAGCAGCTTACCCAGTGCCCTCGTAAAGGTGTGGTCATCACTGACCTGGACGAGTTTGCTGAAGAGTCTGATGAGGAAGGCGATTCATTAAATAACCAGGGCATCGAAGTGGCCTCGGGATATCTCGCGCATATCAACGAATTTCGAGACCCGTTCTTGCCCTCGAACCTTGGCATGCCGGCTCAGCAACCAGAGCGGAACATGGCACTGGTTCTGTTTAGACCGTTGCCGTCGTTAGACTTTCCTCAGATCACGGAAGTCCAGTACGAAGATGATACCCAAAACCCCGCACCCTCTGCTTCATCTGGCATGGACGATGCGATAGCGGACGACATCGTAATGGATTACGAGCCAATGGACGTAGAACCATAGCATGTTTGTAGACGTAGACCATTTTTTATTCCATATGTGTAGAAGCGCACCCAAACAAAGCACCATGATGACAGGAAGAGATCTCTAGTACATCAAAAGATGATGAAACGATTGAACGCAATAATGAGAGAAGGCAAAAGAAACAGAGATAGGGCCGAAAACAACATACACACAATACACGGTGAGGACCTGATAAGCTTTTCCACCAAAAGGAGCTCTATTGATTGAATCGTCACACTGGACGTTACAACCCCCGGCCAGCACCATACAGCCCTTCCTGAAAATTGATGCGGGTGTGATGGTGACGAGCATGAGCATGGGGGTGAGGCACATGATGCATTTGGGTGCTGGGGTGGCTGGACGTGGGGTACGGCGAGCGCAGAGCGATGGAGTTCATCTCCATTCCGCGCGCTTCGTCGGTGGGCGTGGAGGGCATCGAGCCCATCTGCATCGCTTGATCTGCCTGAGACAGAGAAACGTCCGCTGGGCGGGCGTCGCGCCCATGGGCCGGGGCATGACGAGGTTCGGGGTACGTCGCAGGAATGGCGGGCGGGTTTGGCTCATGTGGCATGGGATGATAACCGACGTTCATGAGGTTTATCTGCCCTGGGCGGTTCTGACCACTTGACTGGTCATAATTATTTGTAGCCGGGCGCATGTACGGATGCGGGTGAGGGTGGGGATGCTGACCATGGTGTGAGTGCTGGCGGCGAATGGGCATAGTCGGGTGTGCAACGTGCTTGGGTGGCTGTTGAATTCGGGGGATGTCCTTCACATGGTCTGCTGATCCGCCTTCAGGCGAGGGTTTGTCGAGATTCATGGCGACATTTTCCGCGTCCTCGTCCTCATCGGCGTCATCATCGTCGCCCTGGTCGCCGTCCAAGGTGGACTCTTTTGAACCTTCCTCCTGCGAGGCTTTCTGCGCGGCGATTTCGCCTGCAGTAAGGAAACGGCCTCCTGGGCCACGCGGGCGACGCATAGCGTGTTTGTGACGTGACTCGTGGAGATAGGGCTGCGCGAGTAGTGCACCATTTTGCTTGTTCAGCCTGGAGACGCGCATATATCCAAGCAAAAAAACACGGACCTTTCTCTGCTTCGACAGCCTATGCACCTCCTCAAGCCTAGCTCTTGCTACTCGGCGTTTAAGAATGCGATAGTACTGTTTCGCGTTGACGTAGAGGGGCTCTTCATCGAGAGGTTGATCGTCCTGGTTTATATCGGCAGGCTGCTCATGGCTCTGCTGAGCAGGGACTACGTGTTGCCTAAGATAGGCCTCATTGTTGGGCGAGTCTGGATGGGGTGTGGGCGTCGCAGTCGACGGTCCCGGCGATGCATTGCGCGAAGGGTGTCCAGAGTGCTCTGGATAAGATAAGGGCCCGCGTTGCTGCTGGGGGTAGAAGGGCGTGTACAGGGGCTGTTGCTGCGGATGCTGGGCTGGAAACAAACAAAAACGTTGTCAGCGTTGTTGGCGACGACGACGAGGACTGTATGGACGGACAGTAGTGGGGTAGGTGATAAGCAACGGGGAACAGCTGATCGACGTCGTCCATGATTGGCTGAGTCGCCTCCAAACAGGCCAGCCAACCAACACCCAACCATCGGCTTATATAATCTAGGCTCCGCTCCCTTGCCTTAATTGGTTCCCCGCCCAACCTGCCACAGACCGCCACTGACAGTCATTATGGACTCCAAATTGTACGCGTTTTCTCGTGTTCTGTGGGTGATGCTGAAGCGTTTGGGGGCAGGAAAGCATTAAAGGTCGTAGATCTCAAGGATATCCTCCAGAAAGCATCTGTACCACTGCCCTCGAAAGCGAACAAGGCAGACCTTATAGCTGCCATTCAAGCCAATCCTGCAGCAGTTGCAGAATTTGAGAAGCGGAATGGCGGTGGATCTTCGAAGCCACCAGCTCCAGCGCCTGAGGCTGGTGCAAGTACAGTGCGTCCCAATGTCTCGCCATCGACCCGTAATTGACGCGTTCCCTCCAGCTGCAGGCGTCTGTACCCAACGCGTTAGTGGAACCCCACTTTTCGTAACTACATCTGATTAGTGTCTCCAAGTGTTGCTGCTGGGGCTCCCTCTCTATCCTCTAAGGCAGCATCAAAACGAGCTACCACAGCTCACGCTTCCGCTGTGGCCAGCGAACCATCAGTACCAGCTAGCTCTGTGAGTCTTCCCTTATTTGCTCTTAGGTGCAGACCCTCACACTCCGTATCTCTCTCTAGGCTACGCCTGAGGCAGATACCCCTGCGCCGGACTCTAAAACCGACGCAGCGAAGTCGGCAGAGGACGAAGAACTTCGGAAACGCAAGGCACGCGCCGCCAGGTTTGGGCTACCCTTAGTGGAAAAGGCAGCAGATACGCCTGCCGCTGTGAATGGCAGGAAGAAAGACACCAAGGCTGTACCTGCCAAAGCAGCTCAGCCCACGGAAGTGAGTATCATCCAGGCAACTGTGCCCAGTCTTGAAGACTTATGTTTCATAGCAGGATCCCGAGATACTCAAGAGACGAGCGGCACGATTTGGCATCCGAAAGGATGCGGCGTCGGAGAAATCTAATGGAAAGAAGCGACCAGCACCGGCGGAGGTTGACCCAGAGGAGTTGGAGAAGCGAAGGAAACGAGCTGAGAGGTTCGGCATCCCCTTCACGGTGGGACCTCTTACTTGCCATGGTAGCTCTTCTTTGGTCCTGACTGATGTATAGGGTGAAGCCAAGGCATGACTGCATAGCCATGTCCAGCTCGAGCTATGGTTTATGTGTCGATATACCGTCTTGACCTGAGACGAGGCCCTTGGTGGAAAGTTGTTCGGTATCGCTGTCGTCCTTCTCTTTGCTATGTTATTTAGTCTTTTGTGTGCCATGTCCCAGCTTGCGAGTGACTGAACGTTAATTGGATGTGGATTGAACGAGCCGAAGTGGATGAGTATTTGTCGGATCGGTACCATGTCACGTAACGTCACGGAGAGATTAGTCAGCTTGCAGGATCGTTAATCATTCTTCTCCCTCAGCCACTCCCTGATATCCTCCTCCATCTCTGCCAGTACGAACTATCAGGATATGGCGACCATTGTGCAAGCGCCAACTGCCGGCAACGATACCCTCTTCACCTGCCTATCATGTTCCATAGCCTTCCCCTCTGCGGAGGATCAGCGTATGTACCTTCTCATTTGCGCGTGAATTGATTGGTTTTGAGACTGGTTCGTAGGGATACATTACCGCTCCGACCATCATAGATATAATATGAAGCGTCGCGTTGCTGGCTTACCACCCATCAGCACTGCTGCCTTCAATCAGAAGGTCTCGGAACGGAGGACAGAGACAGCTGTCGCAGCTTCATCGAAGGGGTCTACTTGCGAAGTGTGCAAGTGCGTGGAACAGTGCTTATCATGTCTTCTTCCATGGCATTCTGAGCGGACTCTAGGAAAACGTATACGTCAGAGAATGCTTACCGTTCTCACATCAACTCGAAGAAGCACAAGGAAAATGAGCTGAAGGCAGCCTCGGCACCAAGACCCTGCCAGGACGAGGAGCCTCTCGAATATATCCCAGAGCAAGCACCACCCGAGCATGGACCCGAAGCATCCGTGCCTGCCACAACAGAGGATCTTGCGCGTTTAACCGTCGACGATGACGCCTCAGAGGAGGCGATCAACCAGTCCATTGACGCCAAGATCGCTGCCGCACGCTCGCGTCTCTCCCCCTCTCATTGCCTCTTTTGCCCCATGATATCATCCGAAGTTTCCTCCAACCTCACTCACATGGCCAACGCGCACTCGTTCTTCATTCCCGACGCCGAATTCCTTACAGACATCGAGGGCCTCCTCACCTACCTGTGTGAGAAAGTCGCAGTGGGTAACGTATGTCTGTACTGTAACGGTAAGGGACGAGAGTTCCGCACGCTGGATGCGGTGAGGAAACACATGCTCGACAAAAGCCACTGCAAGATCGCGTACGAGACAGAGGACGATCGCTTGGAGGTCTCTGACTACTACGACTTCTCATCTTCCTACCCAGATGCGAAGAAGAAGAAGAGGCAGGGTGACGAGGAGTGGGAGGACATGGACGAAGAGGATGAGGATGGGTCGGTTGACGAGATCGTCGATGAGTCTGAGGAAGACTCTGACCTGGACGAGCTACCAAATACCGAAGTCACCTACGGCGACTCCCACCTCGAGCTTGTCCTGCCTTCAGGTGCTCGCATAGGCCACAGGAGTCTGAAGCGTTACTACGCCCAGTCCTTCCATCCTCGAGGAGGGCCTAGAAACGAGGATCCGAACTCCGGTGCCGCCCTAGTGCGTCGACTCTTGCAGGAGAAAAACTCCGCACTCGTCCCAAGCAAGGGTGGCTATGGTGCGTATGGTCAAGGCTACTCTGTAGTGAAGGCAAGAAACGCCGGTGAAGCCAGAGAAGCAGGCCGGCACGTCCGAGAGTTCCGGGATCAAAGGAGGCGAGAGGCCTTCAAGACGCAAGTCGGCTTCCGTCACAATCACCAGAAGCACTTCAGAGATCCCCTCCTTCAGTAATTATGCAGAGTACCTGGATTGTTTGTTATGTTGCTTGTATCCCAGATCTTGAACACTAGACCGGACCTCCGCACCATCATTCAGTTATATTACTACAGTAGTAATAAAGTACCAGTCCCAGGTGTATCTGGGCGCGATAGCACCTGTCGCTTAGTACACGACAAGCTATTGACATATCTGGCCTTCCATCCGGCGTGCAAAGCGAGTGACCCAAAGGTCAATCTTCCAGAGACTGCGACAAGAGCAAACAAGACAAAGCGATTTAATATAAATATGCAGCTGGAACAACGCCTTCCTCCCCAGTCCGTGGATCTCTTGCATACCACCATCTATGCGACAAAACGTCAACACGGTGTTTTAGGTGAGCAAACAAAAGGGACGTACGACTCATCACGGTCGTCTAAAACCTGCAACTCCTGCCCCGCCCTCACTGCCAGCTCGCCTTCCCCGGCACCGTCAAACGAGTACCGCGCGTGCGATGGCCTGAAAGCAGCGTCGTCCGTCGTTCCACCAATCACAGCGTCGGAAGGGGTCTCGGCGCGCATGAACTGCGGATCGTCTGGGGACATAACCCTCCCCGCCCCAGCATGTTCCTCCTCCTTCTCGGCATTAAACGCGGCGAAAGGACTCGTAGAGCCGATAATAGTATTCCGCGTCGCCGCGTTAATGTGGGCAAGTAGCGAAGACGGGCGATGATGCGTTGAAGAAGCATCATCTTCTTCAGCAGCGTCGTACTTGGCCGCAAGAGTCTCGTCCCGCCGAGCGAAGAGGGTCCAGAGGATACCGATAAGAACCAACAAGAAAACAATACCAGCACCAACAGCAATAGAGATCAAAATGACAATGCCAACAGCCAAGAAATCTACAGGAAAGTCAGTGTTTATTCTGCGGGAAGCGGTGCCAGTACTCACGCTTCTGAGTAAAGCTGAAGGTCGTCAGAGAGTGGAAAACCTGTGATATGGTGCCAGGGTCTCCGTCCGCCGTCCTCGTCATGATATAGGGGATGAAGTTTTGTCCGTCGAATAAGGCCGATGACGCATTGCCGAATGAGGAGTCTGCCAGGAATCCAGACACAAGGAGCATACGATCCGGTTCGATGATGCCGTTTGCGGAGTGGGTGTTCTGTAAGGGCACCATGGTCAATTGGGAGACGTTGGTGCTAGGCTCCAGACCGCTCCCAACGGTGGTCCATTGTGCACCATTCCAAAATAACAGGAAGGACGACGAGCCGTCCGAAGATCTATGTCACCGTCAATGTACCGTCACATCAGTAGGATAAGATAAAACTCGCCTGCCAGCAGCGAAGATACTGCTCGAGTTGCCGTCATTGACTTCCACAGCAGTGACAGGACCTGGAATATCTGCCCCGTTCCCAACAGCCGCCCAGCTGGTGTTAGAGAAGGTATACTGAGCGACGTTGGCGGAAGTGCTATCGGATAAAGTGATAACACCGGATGCTACCAAGGTCTCTTGGTTGCTCTACACAAAGCAATGGTCAACCGACAGTCCACTGAATCCATATTTCTTTCTCACCCCAGCGTACGCCACGGATGACACCTCACCAGCGATGCCGTTCCCAAGACTAGCCCAAGAATTCGTCGCCGTGTTCCAAGAACAGATACCGTTGCATGTCAGCGAGCCCGCAGTGGAGAACGTACCCGCAACAACGATCAAGGACGACGAAGAAGAGGACGAAGTGATTGAGTGAACAAGAGGCGTGCCAGAAGAGAGCGACAACGACGGTGGCTGAGAGCTCGCCCATTGTTGCTGGGCTAAGTCATAGACAGCGAAGCCGCTTACACTAGCTCCGCTGAGCGTGAACTCGCCCCCAACGTATAAGTTGTCGCCTTGCACGAACAGTGCACGAACGGTCCCGTTCATTTGAGCGCCTTGCAGAGCAGTAAGCGTGCTCGATGTCGGATCGTAGATAGCGACTCCACGCGACTCAGAGGAGCCAGAGGACGGCGTGTATGAAAAATTACCACCGATGACGACGACTTCATTGCCTGATGAGCTGTTGGTCCAGAAGGCACCGGTGAGGACGGCAGGTGCGGTAGCCGATGGGGTAGTAGGGAGGGTGGACGAGCCCGCAGACTGTCTCGAGAACAACCTAGGGAACCGTACGTTCGATATCCAGCCAGTCGTGACTGCAGAGATATGGGAACGTCTACGTGTCGTAGTGGTACCAGTCGATCCAGAAGCGACATCAGATCCCAACTCGACCCCCAAGGGAGTGACCTCAGGAACCCCATCATTTCCTCCAGTCTGCAACATGACGAAGCCAGGTGCTCCATACTTCAACGAAGCAGCAACATTGCCCGCCATAATCTGCGACTGATTCTGTCCCTTACTCGGAGCCATGCCGTTCCCAACGAACGTCATCTGCCCAACAAGGAACCCACCACTGTTGACCCACGAGTTCCTGTTGGTATCCCACACCGCAATCCCCGCAGTCTCCAAACCGGATGCAGAGCCAGACGCTGACAACACTTGCGTGAAGTTGCCTGCCACCTGCACCTGTCCGTCCGCGTACGAGAGACTGGCAACCGCGCCGTTCACACCGGCCTGCATCGCACCCCATTGCTTCGCCTGCACATCGTACATCGCGACACCTCGGAGCTTGCCTTGCGTCGTACCGGCAGTGGTGTCAGTGAACGCGCCGCCGATGTACAACGTGTTCCCGTCGACGAAGAGAGAGGTGACCGGTCCGTTGAGACCATTACTTGCAAGCGCTGACAGAGCACCGTTGCTGTATGCGACAATGTGAGACGCACCAGAGGCAGAGCCTGAGGACAATGTGAAGTTGCCGCCGATGAAAACCGTTCCGGACGGGTGATGAGCGACGGCAGCCACTGCAGCAGAGGCACCCGTAAGACTACTGACGCCCCCGAGCCCGCTAAGCAGCCCAACACCGATTGAGTCGAGCGAGGTCTCAGTTGTGTTCGGGAGGCTACTGGTTGCATTAGCGTTCGCTGAACTCTTCAGCGGCCACTCAAAGAAGCCAAAGCTGCTCTGTCCACCACCTGCACCCACCGTCCCACTGCCCGACGACGTCGCCGACCCAGTAGTATTCGCAGAATTCAGCACGAGCTGCACCCTATCCGCAACGATCTCATACTGCCCATCCTGGCCACTCCCCGCCGGGTTGCTCGCGAGCTCCATAGTGATCGTCGTGACGAAATCAGGCGAGCTAGGGTAGATCGATCCGCTGTAGATCAACGCCGTTGCGTCGTCCGTGTTCTGCTGGTTCACGGTGGTGATCCAGGGCTGCTGTCCGCCGCCCGGGAAAACTGTGACCTGCACGGATGTACGGAGGGCGCAGTCCTGGAAGGCCGTGCACCCGGGTACGAGCATGTTGACATCGTATGTGCCCGAGGCGCTGACATACGGCATCCAGGTGAAGCTGGGGCCTTGGGCGGGCGAGGTGCCCACCGCGACGTCCGAGACGAGGACAGCCTCGACAGTACCTGCAATGTTGGTGTTTGCATCCTTCTCTGACCACGTACCCGTGGAAGTTGTGTTGGATGCTCCAGGTGCGAAACACGAGACACCGTTCTGGCTGCCCACCGAGGAGGCGAACGCACCAGACGACAGTAACTGCATCATATGCAGACCTGGACCAGCACCTTGCCATTCGGACAGGGAGATTTGGACACCGGTGATATTAATCGGGTTGGAGAAGATAAAGTCCTGGTAGAGGATGGAGGAGTCCGTAAGGAGCGGGCAGGGATTTGAACAGGTCTGGTTCTGGCCGGTCTGGGGGTCGAGGTAATGGA
Organism: Heliocybe sulcata; assembly: GCA_004369045.1. Lineage (NCBI taxonomy): Eukaryota > Fungi > Basidiomycota > Agaricomycetes > Gloeophyllales > Gloeophyllaceae > Heliocybe > Heliocybe sulcata. Next base: position 1,271,770 of record ML213506.1, on the reverse strand, counting down.
GAGTCTGAACGGTATTATCGGGGATAGTAGTGACACTGAATACGATGGTGAGTGCTACATATTCCTATTAAGGATATTCACCGGCTCACCTGAATCCAGTGGTCCCCCGTCCGTCCAAGAACGTATTCCCAAGCCGAACACCGCTCGCACTGAGAGATGTGAACGTACGCGCGGTGATGAGCGCCGTGTTGCCATCCGCAGCGAACCATGTCTGGCCAGGCCCGTCCCCGCCACTAGGACACAGTATATTCTGAATATTACTAAATTGCGAGTCAGAACTCGACGGGGACCCCTGCACCTGTGCGCTCTGCAGCGGGATGGGCACCAAGGACGAAGAATACGGCGTCGCGCCCTGCGAGTACGGGACGTTGGGGTTATTGGTGCCATTCACAACCGTGCCGTTCCCTCCAAAGTTGGTGACGAACGAGCCGGCGAAGAACAGCGAAGTCGCGGACGAGTTGGTGGTTATGGAGTTGACAGTCGCCTGGGCTCCTGAGAGGCCACCAAAAGGCGCCGCGGACCAGGAGTTGGCGCTGGTGTCCCATACTGCGACGGACGAGCCTGGGGAAGAGAAGCGGCCACCCACCCAGACCTTGTTATTCGACTCGTCACAGTACATCGTCAGCACCTCCCCATTCGGCCCGCCGCTCCCCACCGCGGCGAACGCCCCCTTCGCCGTATCATACGCCGCAACGTTCGCGGCTGACACGCCCCCAACGCTTGAAAACGCGCCGCCGACGTAGAACGTGGTACCTAGCGCACACCCAGCGGTAATCGCGCCGCCCGAGTTCGTCGAGCCGAGAGAAGCGAGCGAGCCGTTCGAAGAGCGTGAAAGCAAGGTGGAGGTAGACGGGTCGAATGAAACAGAGGAGTTGTCGAACAAATCAAAGCCTGCAAATGCACCGCCGAGCCCGACCGTGCCCATGCGGTCAAAGTCGACCTGTGGAAGCGACTGTGCTGCGAGGGCGGCATGGTGTGGAGTGGAAGAGAAGAGAGCAGCGAGCGCGAGGAGGGGTATAATCCGGGTTTTGCGTTTCGAGGCAGCAGCTGAGGGGTTCATGGCCGGATAGACTGCATACGCGGGGGTATAGAGCGACGACGACGGCACCAAGCAAAGGTATTGCAGAAGGAGCGGACAGCGGTGGTCGTGGAGTAGAGAGGAGGATGGTCGTCGTCGGGTAATCTGCGAGGTGATCTAGCCGGTCGTCTGCCTCGGTTGTCGTGTTCTGCGTTCCTCGTTTCCAACTCGTTGCACGCTCGTCGTCGCGTGTTCGAATCCCCGCAGGATCTATTTTCTGTTAAAGTACATACGGATCAACATCTCCCATGCTTATAATAGTTACCATAGCCTTCTTGGGATATAACATGCGTCGATCCGAGAAAACATGCAAAGCGAGAGTGGCAGATCCTGTCCATTTTCAATAGTCAAGGGAACACTGAGTCGAGGACAAGGTACGACGATACATGAGCGACGTTACTGGTTATACACGGCAGAGCCAGGCATTTATAGGATAAAAAATATACTTTCCGTATCATACTCTCCCCTCACCTCAGCTCAAAACTCGCAAACGCCAAGTCATATCCCCCGAACTCATAGTTGATCTTATCCGTCCTCTTATACACCCCATGCTCCAGCCTCACTCCTCCCGCTCCATTTACCTTCGCCCCCGCACTCGTCAACGCAGCCTTGAACGCCCTTTGCGCCGCCTCTACGGCGCTCTCCCCGTCCTCCTCCTCTGCATTGCTATTGTCCTCGCTGCTCACAAACAGCGTCAACGTCAGCCGACCGGGGCGGAAGATGTTCACGACACGGCGGATAAGTGTTTTGAGGTCCGGAATAGAGGAGGGGCGTGGGGAGGGCGTGGTGGGGAGCGGGACATTGCATTCGAAAGAAGCGTAGGACCAGCCTTCTTCGGGGGTGACATGAATGGTGTAGTAGCCTTCTCCACCTTCCGTCGATTCGGATTCTTCTGGGTCTGCGCCTTCAACCTCGGTGGCTCTGGCGCCCCATTTTATTAAGGCATTCGAGGAGTACCCGCACGGTAGGAACGCGTACGCATCCAAGGTCGTCAGGTGTGGCGGGAAGAGGTCGGTGATGCCCAGGGAGGAGGAGAGGGAAAGAGCCTGCTCGGACGGAGAAGAGGATTCAAAGGATGCTTCGGTTTGTTCGCTGCTTCCGAAGAAAAACGGGGCGCGCGACTCGGGCGCAAGGTGTGTCATGAGGATCTCGATGGTATAATCCGGCACAGACAACGTCTCTGCTCCGTCCGCATCTCCCGAACCGGGCACGACAGGGCTAGTCGGATCCGCAGCCTCCGTAATCGAATTCGCCAGCGACGAATACGGCGAGTCACTCCCGGGACTCGTAATATACAGCAACCAGTGGTCGCCATTCACTTTCCCCACTGTATAGCCCGCGCCGTTGCTGAACAGCCCGTCGAGGAAACTGACCTCATCGCGCCAGTCGCGGTGCGGTCCGAGCTGACGCTCAGGGAACATGAATGACTTGCGGGAATAGAAGAGACGGTGGACAACGGGCAGGTCGGCGTGGTCGCGAGCGACTTCGAGAATACGGGGGAGGCCGAGGAGATTAAGCGTCGTTCCGCACGTTTTGAGGATGAGGCGGTGGGGGGAGACGAAGAGGGAGGATTCGCTGGGAGGTGGTCAGCATGGATGTAGTTGGTTGGGAGCAAGGCTCTACAGGCCGTAGTCATGGTCAAGCATTTGCGCCATCCATGCGAGATCCGCACTCGACCCACATGACCCTCACTCGATGTATGAATCTCACCTTAACAGATATGCGTCGATCTCATCTCCATAGGTAACGCTGAGCACCTGGCATTTTACAATCGCCAATATTTCATCCCAAACCTCCCTGGGCACCTTGCGCAGTCCGTGCTTACCGCTGGCTTCCTCCGCACCAGGTATGTGGTCCGGGGACGGGGCAAACCATATCTCGAGGAGCTTCTCTGGGCCCTCGAAAGGGGGGTTGGCGATATCGGTCATGTTCAGAGTGGAGTAGGGACGCTAAGGAAAGGGGGAGTTGAGGTTGCCGCAGAGGGCTTTTCGAGGATGCATGAAACGGTGCTGGTCGCTGTGTTTCGAGTTGCGCGCAGCGCTGTCGTGGGTGCGGTGGGGGTAGGAGGGGGCATTGCTAATTACCTCAAGTGTAATCTTGAATGCATCGATCGTCGAAAAATTCGATTGATAGTCTCTCCGGCTATTTCCGAGCCATGCATCACTCGCAAGCCGACATCACTCGCAACGCCTCTGCCGCCACACTCAAAAGCCTAAGCGCAAGCCTAAGCGCACCTCTGCCTTTGTCGTGCGCCATGCCTCCTCGCCGACTCATTCCACGGCTGCCGCTGCTCAGATCCTTCGTTCCCCGCGTCTCGTCCCCTCTCCTCCCTTTGACTTCGCGCCTGCGTACACAACCCATAACATCTGCACGAACACCCATCCTCCCCTCCTCATTCCATCTCTTCCACAGCACCCCGTCCTCACTTAACAATTCTCTCCCAGACCCGGACGGACACGATCCCTCCACCGGCGTGCCCCCAGGCGCTTCCCTCTCCCAGCGCCTCAAGTACCTCATCAAGTACTACGGCTGGTACGCCCTCGGCTTGTACTTTATCATCGGCGCCCTCGACTTTGGGGTCGCATTCGCCGCAATCAACGTCCTCGGCGCGGATCAAGTCGCCAAGGTCGCCGCAGCCGCAAAGGAGTATATCTTCAGTATGATCCACTCCACCCCGCCGGAACCGGGGCAGGAGGGGATTGAAAGCGCCAACGCGCATGCTACGGGAGGGCAGGAGGGCTTGTACGCGATGATCGTGCTGGCGTATACGATCCATAAGACGGTGTTCTTGCCCGTGAGGGTGGGATTGTGTGCAGCGCTGACGCCCAGGGTGGTGGGCTGGCTAGGGAGGAGAGGGTGGGTTGGTATTCGGGGTACCAGAAAGGCGGCGCAGCATATGCGAGAGCGCTCAAGGGGGAGGGGTGGTGACAGCCCATGACCGGCGACTTGGTTTGCGCTACAGGTCAGCTCTTGGACTTTGCTGCGCCTCTATTTATTTCTAACATTATGATGTTGTACCCTCAAGTTGGCCTACGCCGTATCCGTAATATAATATAATTGTATCATCGCATAGACGGACCGTGTCTGCAACAACCCTCATTCCTCGCGGTGGTATAGCAGTGATGGATGATAGTAATAATGTCGCGGTACCCAGGTCACCAGCATACACGCCTCAGACTCCCGCCCAAAAGTCACTGTCCGCCCCAACCGTCATCCTTTTCATCACCTCCGCTCTCTCCCGCCCCCTCTCCACCCTCGCCCTCTTCTCCCTCCTGTACTCCCGGATCTCCGCCCTCGTTTCCTTGATATTCTCCTGCACGCGCTGCACCTCGCCCACCACCTCCGCGTCGAGTTTGTCGAGCAGTGTGAGGAGCGCGATAATCTGCTGGGAGGTCGCGCGAGGGTGTTCGGGTTCGGATTTTGAAGAAGAGTTGAGACCTCGGGTCTGTTCGGATTTTGAGGAATTGCCAGGCGCAAGAGAGTGCTGGGATGCCTGGAGTAGCTTATGTTCTGGAGGGCAAAGCAGAGGCTTATCGACATTTGTACGAGCAGCAGTGAGAGGCCCAGCCTTTGAAGACGCGAAAGACAGGTTTGGGAGAGGCGCAGAGAAACTCTTGAGGAGCGCGGTCAGAGCTTCCGGGTCCACTTCCAGCACAGGTCCTGGCATATTCAGAGCGGCGTAGGGGACCCGAGGAGTAGCCTTGGGACAAGTAGACATGTTCTTGTGTTCCTTGATTTGGACGGTGCTGAGAGACTCAGAGGTATGAATGAGTATAGCCAGCTATACGAAAGAGAATTATAGGCTGTAGGAGATTATAGAGCTGTAGAGTAAGCCAAAATCCGTTGAATGTCCAGACGCGAACTTGACAAGGAGCAGCCGGCACTTTCCGAACGCACCTCACTTGATACCATGCAATCACTCGCCCGGACGAGGCTCCCCCTCGCCCGCCCTGCCGCCGCCTCCCTACGAGCTCGCAGATTCCTCGCCTCAGACGCACACCACGACGAACACGCGCACCACGACGAGCACGCCGTCCCCGCTCGCCCGGAAGGTACGCTCTATCCTCCTCACTCTCCCGACGTGCACAGCCCTTCTTACCTGTTCCCTGCATCCGCATAGGCTTCACCTCCACAGGCTGGCGCCTCTTTCTCCTGCTCTCCGTCGGCACCGTCGCCTTTTACAAGTACGCCCCGGCGCCTGGCGACGGCGCCTACCTCACCGCCTACATCCGCCACTACATGCAACACCCGCAAGTGTGGGAGGACGTGAACATACAGAATCTGCTGGTGAGCAAGGCCGCACAGGAGAGTGCACTGGTGATCGCGGATGCGCGCCCACCGGTTGTGCATCGGCTGAGGTATCCGCAGTGAGTGATTTCGTTTTGTTTACTTGAGCCTCGGTGCGCTTTTAATGAGACGGGGTGGGCTGAGGCACTCAAATGTGCTCTAACGGACGGCGAGAGCATTGCGGTCCCACAGCTGAAACGATTGCGTATATTCAGGACGCTGACCAGCTTATTTCTGAATTACAGGGCCATCGACCGGCCGACCCCTTTCCTTGCCCCCGTAGGCGCACATGTGGACTTGAGCAACGTGGTCGTGAAGACGGACAAGCAGTCCTCGTAATTACACTACTGCTAGCAATATACTTCGCACGATTAACAGCAGCACTCTTCGAAAGGTTGCGAACGTCCGGATGTCAGGGAGTTGAAAGCTACGTACACGCATTCTCTTCTGCTCACTACCAGCACGCGAGGCCATCTGGGCTTTCGCGACAGCTCAACCCATGTCCTGCGTCTTTCAGAGAAAATGAGAAGGATGTTTTTCCGGGCACCGGATCGGCTCGTTGCCTCATCTACCGCGGAGACTGGACGCCGAACACCTACTGAGATTATCCTCTCTCACAAAGCTCTGACATTTTGCCTTCGTTTCTGTGACGTTCGCAGCAGATTTCCTGATGTCATTCCAACGTACCTTCCTGATGAGAGCCTCTTTTACAAAGGTCCTTCTCATTATATGCATGTACAGCGCTCTGCACGATAAGCAGCTGTCTGCTCGGCTTCCTGGTATGTTATCCATAGCCCTGCCCATGTGCTTCCAGTGCAGGCACGACTTACAGTGCATCACATGCCAATCAAGGGGCATTCACAAAGCTAGTGAGCATTGTCTCTTCTACTTTGTGGGGTCGTTTTCTTTAAATTTGACTGCCTACTTCCACCACAGGACTCCTGACGTGCATTCCGTAGTGCCTCACCAACAAGCTGATCTCATAGGCACGTTCCTGTATTTTTTTGTTCACTGCGTGCCTGCGCTCGTCTGTGAAGGTAGTGCCCTCGATTAGGGACTAGCTACTCGGCGCTCCGCGCTACTCCAAGGAGATGGAGATGGTCGCTTCTATCACCCTTCTATTAGATTTGGGCCAGGACGTGGGTGCTTTCCGTAGCTAGTGGCTACCGCTCTCCCACCATTAATCATCTACAATGCTGCGCATTCAATCATCCACGTAATCTTGCGAGCCAGGCAATTAATGAAAGGGCCATGTACGCGGACATTAGTTCACGGTATAAGCATATACGTAGCATACAATTGCAATTCCCATCCAATATCGCCCTCCGGTCAATGTATACCATAACTTCGACAGCGTTTCACTAATGCATCCATCGGGAACATGCAAACAATAATTACGCCTCTCCGTGTACCCAATAACAAGTATAAATAGCAGGACCAAACCCCGTGTGGGATATAAAGCACCGGTCGTGTTTGCTGGTACAGACCATAGAACCGCCCCGTTATCGCTTGGAGCTTGAGCTTTCGCCCGGGCCTATGCCGGTGGCTAAGGCTATGCCGTTTGTCTTTGCACGCAAGTTGCAAAGGGGGCATAGTCGAGTGAAGATCTCCACCATTGGCCAGGTGATGGTAGCCTGCGAGTGACGACCAACATAGTTAGTACGCAGCTGTAACTAACATCAAATGTTCCGTCAGCCACTTACAATTCCTACCCGCCGGGCCTCGAACAGCATCGACGACGACGAGCCATGGTTCCGGTGCGCATACACGAGCACGTCGTATAACTGTGTCTGCACGGGCACGCGCTCAAAGGCCAAGGTCCACTCCAGCGATGCCGTCTCCCCTGAATCCTTCCCATTGCTCACTTTCGGCTCTTCATATGGAGTCTTCCTGTCTATATGCGCGACATACTCGACACGCAGCTTCTCCTCGTCGGCGCGGTCGATCTGGAAGTACGGGTCCCTCGGAAGTAACAGAAGATGGCGCTTGGCCGAGCCGGAGCGGATGTGGTGGATCTCGGTCCACATCAGCCGGCGCGGCGACAGCGTCGAGACGTCGCCCTTCGCGACCGCCTTCGCGACCTCGGCGTACGCGTCCGGCGGGAAGGCCGCGGTCTCTTTGAGCTCGGCGGCGAGGTTCATAAAGTAGGACACCAGGGACTCGTCGAAACTCTGCCGCGATGGCATCTCCATCGCGTTGGCTGAACGGAGGTGGCGCAGCACAACCTCTGGGAGGGCAGAGAATTCGGGGTGCGCCCAGGGCTCGACTCTGGGCGGGACAAGCATAGACCGCTGGTCAAGAAAGCAGGATGGCAACGAGGACGATGACTCGCCCGGGAGTGCTGTCTTCGGCGCTAGAGGAGGAAGATTTGACTTGGTCATCCATGGCTGTACGCTCCGTTCCAGCTTCCGGACATTAGCCGCCTGTTGGGCAATGCGCTGACGGTCGAGCGCCTGTTTCTTATCCTCCTTAGCATTGAGCGATGGTGACCGCTCGCTGCCACCAGCCAATTCTCTGGACAGTTTTTCGGCGCTGGGTTCCGCGTCCATGGAATCGTCCGACGGTGGCACGTCAGATACCAGAAACGATGCTGACTTTGTCGTGTATGGGGATGCTGCAATGGGTTTGAGCTCACTAGAAATGTGCTCCTCGGGAATCTTGTGCCTCTTCTTCGGCGTGTAATTGCACTCTGCACCTTCCTCGTTGTCACAATGATTACACACCGGAAGGTTCCGGTCACACTGTGATATGGAGGAGACACGTCACATGATGCGGCTATGATTATAATGCAGACTTACCTTTAGATTTTTGATACGACATCGATCACATCTGGGGATTCCTCGATGTGCCGGAGTAGGTAGCGGCGTGTATCTGCAGTCTTTTCCATTGGACCAAACGCAGTGATTGCATGCAGGGAGAACTCTATCGCACTGATGCAAGGAATAATTGACCATCGATGAAGGGGAAAAATGCCACAGGTAAGCGCTCACCTTCAAGTTGTTCGTACGGCAATGGTCACAACGGGGCTTACCTCTGCGACCTTTCCATTGCGATTGACGAGCCATGTATACCTTGGGATTCGGAATGCGGATTGTGAGTCCCCCGTCGTCACTAGGCGCTCCAACCGAGTCAGTCTCTTCGGGCGAATCCGCAGTGGGCGTATATTCCGTGCGATGGGCGTCGGACAGTTTCGACATCTGTAAATAGGAGAAAGGGCATATTGCAGTCAGTTAATGCATTCTATGCACAAATTTTATGGAATGGAGTCAGGTCATTCGCTGACCTTGGACTTGAGAGGAGGCTCGTTATGTGAGATAAGCGGTGCAGCCCTGGATGACGAATCGGCAGAAAAAATCCCGCTCAGTGCTGTAATTTATGAAAAGGTCGATTAATGGCCGCAAGACGATGCTATGTGGCGGGTGGAAGGTAGCAAGGGCGCTGGATGGCAGGAGCTAGCGTGGCGAGGCTGTCCTGAGGGGGCACGCCGTACTCAGAACTCGAACTTACTGACCACAGTGACGTGACGACTGTGACTTCCATTTCGGGGAGAAGAAACGACGCACGGTTGGCAAAACCGCTTTGGCCCACATGGTCCCGCTGATCTCCTCAGTATATAGCTCCTCGACATTGTACTATGCATACACTAGTATCTACAGTCCCAATGAAGGCGGAATTAAGGAAGCTACGCAGCAAAATTGTACAGCCGGCGCTTGCAACCGGAACCTTTTCCTATGTTTCAGCCGTGGACGATGGGCTGATCGTCGTCGCAGCAGACCATAACTCACAGACTGGCTGCATTCCGATGTTACAGCGAGGCCATCGAACGAGAGAGAGAAGTGACTGCTGGTAGTCGTTCTTGTTCACGTTCTTGAGAAGCGCGACGTTCCCAAACTGGGCCGATGGCTTCGGCCCGTGCCTCGATGACTAAGCGAACGACGTTGCAAAGATAGGGCCGCAGACAACTTCAGCAGACGTTGCTATTGCCGACGTGAACGTAGACCTTAGTGCCGAGGTTACGGACGATGGACAGTTCGCGGAAAGGCCACTCTGCGCGGACCTCTTACAAACTTACAATTATGATGCTATGCTAGGGTGAAACGACGAATGCGACAGTGCTATAACTACATGCAGTGGTGGTTGAGGAATCCAAGCTCCGCACCTCCAATCAAATGTCAAAGCCCTCGTCGTCCTCGTCGTAAGAACGTCTAGTCTGTGGCTCGTCTTCGTCGGAGGCGTCCAAATCGACCATACACTCATCTTGCGACGAAGCCCCCATCATCTCGGCGTCTTCCCCGTACTTGCCATGACGCTGCTGTTCACGCAGAGCCTTCATCTCCTCTACCTCCCGGAGAGTGCGCCGACGGACACGGGACAGGGCGCGGTCGAGCTGGTAGAAATTGTCATCATTCATAGCAAATTTCTGATGCCTCCGGCCCTTCACATGCTGCGTATGGAAGGTGGCGGTCAGAGAATGCCAGGACGCATGTATCATCCCGCTTACCTCCTTGAAGTCGTCGAACTTGACTCGGCAACTTTCGCAGTACCCGGGTTTAGATGCTTCGTCACGCTTCGGCAACCTCAGTGTGCTCGTGCTGCGGCTCTTCTTCAATTGGCCACGCCGCTCTGGAATACCGATAGGAGGACCCATGTCGCCTAGCTTTGCATTCTTGTCGCTACCGTTGGCGCCGACCTTAAGAGACGTAGTAACTTGCTGTTCCAACCGGTCGCGAAGCGATGCAGAGAGTTGCAAAGTCTGCAAAGGACCATTGGCCATGCTGGTCGTGCCAGCGGTCGAAGTGATGTTCACGCTGTTGCCAGAGGCGGCGACGTACGCGCTCGTAGATCCTAGGTAGCCGGACGCATTGATGGAGCCGGAGTTGTCACCTTTCCAATCCAAGAGGTCGTCAAAGCCGAGGTCAGGCTGCGTCACTTGGCGGTGAAGATTGTTCATGGACACCGTCCGCCTGAGGTCACCTTGCCTGGGTTGCGCCTCCAGTTGCGCCCTCCTGTGTTCCCGTCTGAGCTTCGCCTTGACGCACTCCCGCTCTTTGGCATCATCCTTCTCCGCCTGTTGAGTCTTCTCCCAGCGCCGCTGCTCCTTTTCATTGTACTCCACGAACGGACCCCGAGCGCGAGGGTGGCAGTGCAGTGCTGGCCAGGCTCCTCGCTCTACGCCGTCCTTGCTCTTGGATATGGTGTACTCCAATGCATGGATGGTTGCGAGCTCTTGCTTGAGGTCTTCAACCAACAAGAAGTAGCTCCCTTTCGAGAAGTATTGGTAGTTGTGGCGCTTCTGGGTTGGGTCTCGTTCGGTTGTAATCCCACGAAGCCTCTCCGTCTGCAGAAGGCGCTGGAGATCGCGGCCGCCGTTCCTGATTATCCCAGACGGTGGCTGGGCAGTCTGGGGACGTGATGTTGTTGCGACAGACGATTCCAGAGGCAGTAGACACCGTTCCACCACGCTGTGAAGCTTCGCAGTATCCCATATCTTTATGCCAAAGTCAACAGCCTTCAATAAGAGCGCGTCATATGGGACAACAGCCCTGTCTCTGCCCAGTAGTCAACATGAGTGCCCACACGGATTGGCGGGATGGTTAAGACTAACCCACGTAACTTTGCTGGACTTCCCAATAGAGATCTGTCGGGGACTCGAGGTTTGGTGTTCTCTTTGTCGGTTCGATCGTTGGGAGCTGGGAGAGGCTTGTTGGTGATCAAGTGGGTAATGTCATTGGAGAAGAAATCTTCGACGCGCTATAATGTTTAAGTCTTTTAGCCACCCGTCGCACGGCCACCAGAGTACAGGTCATACCCCGCCGAGATGTTGGATTCTGGCTGTTAGACGTTCTTGCATGGCAGCGCGTTCCGGGTCCAGAGTGTCGATGTCGAAGTAGAAGGTCCAAGATGGAAACGCCTTTGTGTATTTGACCTGGAACTCTCTTTTCTGCTTCTCTCTTTCCATCCTCCTCTGCTCTTTCTCCTTCCGCTCATTGTCGTTCACGCCTGGTGGTGGCAAAGCACGCGCTCGCTTGACAGAGTCATTTAACCGGGAAAAGGCCTCAGCGCGTTCAGGCGATCGAGGCCGCTTGCCCAGTGGTAAGCCATTCTTGCCGACAGGCCTCACCGTGTCGTCGCCGGCTAGGTGCTGTCCAGGGAGTGTTCGCGAGTTGAGAGGACGACGGGCAGTGGCCATTGTGAATGTCCGACAACGAAGACCGGCGCCAAGTAGCCGTTGTCGGAGGCGTCGAGGTATGAAACAAGAATAGTCGTGGGCGGGCTCAAGAAGACATGGCGGACGCGTGCGAGCACGCGCTGTCGCCGCGCACCGCGGGACGTGTCGGGATCACGTGCAGTCGTAATATACGCGACTTACGTAAGCTCGTGTCTCTCTCTTTGCCGCGTCCATTCTTGTGGCACCGCTACGCTCTGGCAATATGGAATACAGCGCTGATAACACGATTCCTATACCTCAGACGCTTATAGGGGATTTAATGAGTCTACCTTCTGTAGGCGATGATGAAGAGGACCCTTCCGATCTCCAACCACTGCGGCCTCAATTCTATGTCGCCCCGCTGTCTGACAAACCTCAGAACCCCATCATGGATACTATTAAGCTACGTTTTCCAGACGAAATACACCGAGACCACGTCGATCATGAAATGGGTGTCTTTTTACATAATAGCCAGGGCATCGACATCCTTGAGCCTCTTGACAAACTGGGTACAGTCTGGGACCAAGTCTCTCTGAACCGAGATGGCCGGAAACTCGTGAGCCACAAAGCTCTCGTTACTCTCGTTACTTACAGCTCTACATAGCCGAGCCTCTTATCTTGGGATACGTTACGTGCCTCTCGTGCACCGAAAGTCCGGTGCACGCCTTTCATATCAGAAGGAACAAGCGAAGACTTCGCGATTGCTCGTCATCAGTAAGATACGCGCTTCACTGCTCGTAAAAATGACCTGACACTCCAAAGTGTGCAACCACAGCTGCTGAAAGACCTGAAGTCCGGGGTCACCTATGTGACAGAAATAGAGCTGCTCCAGTCCTTAAGAACTACGGTGCTCGGGACCTCATCCCGACTTTTTGCATGGGATGCTACCTCAGAAACGTTCCAGCCGACTTCTCCCAAGGGTGAGCGGTCCGAGTTGCTGGTTTACGGTAAAGACGATAAGACCAGCGCCAGGTCTGTCCCTTCGTTTCATTACGGCATCCATATCTTGACAAAATATTATCCAGCTTCGTCAGAAGATTCACAACCATTGGTACTCTCCTACGGCGTATCGATATCTTTATCGAGTCACAGAGGTTAAAGTGCGTACCACATGTACCGACCAAGCCTCACCATCGCTGATAGTTAACCTTAGGAACCGGCTGGACGGTTCGGTTGTTCATGCCTTTATGCACGCACTCTCTGCTTTGCTGCAATATATTCGAGATGAGCTTACTGGTCTTCCTGTTCCGGAGCTGGACTATGATTGGCAACTGGTTATTGAGACTTATTCCCGATACGCAGAAGTGGAAGACATCATCACTTCTGTCGCCTCGCTTTGCCACAGAGTGAGCAAAGCCCTTACTGTATTTCCGCATGTTCTGACATACGTGTATTCAGGAGCTGTCAATGTCACCGGGGTGCTATAGGACGATACCAACATCCCCCGAAGAACTACTCTCCCACGTCTACTTGTATCTAAAGGCTACGATTGAACGGTCAGCAGATAGGCGGGTCAAGGCAGCAATTGCATTTATTCTCACGACGATCTCGCAAGATTACCTCAAATACGTCTGTCAATCCGTTGGCTTGGGTACCGCGGTCGCCAGCCAATCTGCATTGGACCCGCTCTTCGATTCTACTGATGATGAAGGGGACGAGGAGGATGCGATGGATGACGAACAGAATGGGAAGACGCGAATGACCAGTCTCACGTCTTCCTTTCCAGTCTTCTTCTCTACAGAACTTGCTGATGCGATCCCCCGCGCTCGAAAATCCTTGGAGCTCCTCAAGTCGGCACAGCATGACCATCCCCTGTTAGGTCGCAGTGAGCTGTCCTCAGAAGTGCAATGGTTGTGGACGCATGACGAGATAATTTCCGCATGGGATCGGACTCGACAGTCAATAGCACGACTGGAGCCTAAGTGTCCGGATATTCCAAAGGACCCTCCAGTCTCGAGAAGCCAGTATAAAGAGGAGCTTCGAGAATTCCGGGTCTTCGACCTGCTTCCTGGCGAAACCCTCCAGGCGGACACGCATCTACCCGTTACTCCTGACTCCTCCGTCAAAGCTTTCATATCCGCTTTCCCATCCGAACTCCCGTCTATCACCCCGACGCTGGACCACCTCAGCGACGTTGTTCTCACACCTCTTCTAGATCGTACAAGACTCCTGTCCGGGGCTCTACTCAAGATCTTCACCTCTGATACTTCGTACTTCAACTTCCGCGACCACGTGTATCTCCTTCGGTCATATCTTCTCCTGACTCTGCAATCCTTCCGGACACGTCTTGAAGCTGCTTGTTTTTCCGACGCCGAGGTCCGCCATAGTGACAAGCAAGCTGTGAGGTCCCTTGTTGTACGACCTGGCGATGCTTTGGAAGAGGTGAACTGGGCCGTTGGACTGGCTCCAGGACTAATGGAGCGTCAAACCTGGCCTCCTGGAGGCGCTGACCTGAGCTTCTATTTAAGAACAGTGATAGTGGACTCACTCGAATACCATGTCGACGAGCCTCATGTCGAAGATATGGACGCTCCGTCTGCGACGAGTGGGCGAGCTCGTCTATTCCAACAAGCAGACCTTCGACTAGGCTTCGCTATACGAGATCTGCCTGTCGGCACTGGCCGAGAGAGGTGGCTTAATCCGCTGTGTGAGCCAAACCTTTTACAATAACTGCTAGCAGGTGGCTGAATTTTTGGCACAGCAATAGAGTAAGAGAAGCAACCGATATTCTCTAGGCGGTCTTTTCACCTCAATTACAGGGCGCTTGATTTTCTGTACATGGAGTACAAACCCCCACACCCTCTGGACATCCTGATCACACCGGACGTCATCACAAAGTATCAGCGTATGTTCGCCTTCCTCCTCCGGCTCATGCGAGGTTTGTTCTCCGTGCCCGTTGTTCCTCGCTTGTATAAATCTTAACGATTTACAGTGGAGAATGCAATCCGTTCTCTATACCGAATGACCAGAAAGCAATCCGAACCCCTCTTCCCCACCTTCTCATCTTCCAACAAGCTCATCCTCCACTTCCGTTTCGTAGCCCAGTCCTTCGTGACCGTCCTGGCAACATATGTATTTGACACTGCCATCCGCGGAAACTTCGACGTGCTCTTCTCTCGCCTCTCATCTGCATCAATGCCCGACAAGGAATCGTTCCCTGACGTCTTCGCTCTTGCGGAGTATCACTCTACCGTTATGGACGATGTTCTGAGCGCGTGTCTGTTACGCTCTAGGCAGAAGGGAGCAGGTGATCTTTTGAGAGGATGCCTCGAATACGTGCTTGATCTGTGTAATCTGGCCGGCATGCGCAAGGAGAACAGGAAGGAGGAATACGAAGCAGCGCCTCTGCTGGAGGATTTGTATAATTCATATAATACCAGAATGACCAATCTAGTAAGGCCCTTCGATCAGATCCCCGCATACAGCCGTTGATCAGTATCCCTTCCCAGATCAAAGCCCTCCGCGGCGTCGTCGAGAAGGAAGCAGCAGACTCCGATATTCCTACTGAATACATGGACATGCTCACTCCCGACAAACTCGCCGCTCTCCGCGGAGTCGGCAGCCTTCGTCACCTCCTCCACCAACTTGACAAGACTCACCGCTCCTCGCAACCTCAGTGACCTCACGCTCACGTCAACTTGCTTTTTCCCGAGTTATGCCAATGTTGTATTCCGAATCTCTGTATCTAATGTTACATTCCAATCTCTACTGCACACCGATGGATAGTTCTTTGTTGTACACGGAACAAAACGAGCTGGCGTCCATAACCATGCGAAGAGAAAAGCGGGCATACCATGCACCATACCTGCAGCCTGAGCCTGTGTGCGGCCTTGAGCCTATGGACAAACTTGAAGTCAAGAAAACAAGGCCTAGAGTCAGAGAACCAGAACGGAATGACGGAGGCATAGAGCGAGAACTTGAAGAAATGCAATGCAGAGGCATACAACATGGATCCTCAGAATGCGGAGTCAAGAAATTGATGGGGGACGGTAGTGCTAGAAAGGGAACTGGGAGGTCATAAAGGGTATCAATAGAAACTGTGATGGATAAAGATCAGAAATGCCTCGTGGCGAACGTAAAATTCTTGATCTTCGTTCAGTCTTCACAAGCATCGTCGAATACGTCCGCTGCCTTCTTGGGTCCCGCCGCCTGCTTGGCCTCCCGCGCTGTCCTTGCAGTCTCGCGCGTCCAGATAGCGTTGACCTCCTCCTGACGAGGGTCGACGACACCGGCAGCATCCTGAGATTCTGAGATCCCGAGGCCACGCAAGATGTCGTCCACGCGGATGGCCGCCGCGAGACGGACTGTTTGGTCCTTTGCGCCCTTGGTCAACCCAGAGAATGATGCGGACCGGCTGACGCTCCTGCGTCCCTTGGTAGGTGTTGTTGGCGGTGAGCCGGAGAGGGAGAGGGAGACGAGGCCGGTAGTCTCGAGTAGCCCAAGGAGGTCAGCGAACTCGCTGCGGGAGACGGGGCTGAAAACATCGCCCGTCGCTCGCTTAAGAACAGCGACGTAGTAAGTGTGAAGGGCCGTAGCATCGATGTCCGATGCCGAGGATGGCAGCGACGCGCGCTTCGTAGTTTTTGAGGGCGAAGAGCTAGAGCCCGAGAGGGGGAGGTTGGCTTCGAAGCGTTTTGAGGCAAGGAGGATAGCGAGGATGACGAGGCGCGCTTGAATACCAAGGTCTCGGACTTTGGTAATGATCTCGTTGCTGATTTGAGGAGCAGCCGCAGCGACAGCGGAGGATTTTGACGTTTTGGATGGCGTGTATGTTTTGAAGGCCGTGTTGATGTGGCTCGGCTGGACGGACGCGAAGGTGGAGAGGGGGTTGACGTCCTGGGCCGCGGCTTCGGTCTTGGGTCTGGGAGCAGCCATGGTGGCGACATCGATAGCCCCACGCAGCACCTCGAAGAGGGCACGAACATCGCCTGTCTGCGAAGCAATCTTCTTCGAAAGCAAGGTAAGCGAAGTGTTCGGGAGGAAGTTCTTCAGCGCCTCAGCCGAAGAATGATCCTCAGACAGCGACGACAAGCGCGTCTGGAGGATTGCTAACATCTGGTCCGCAGTGTAGGGTGCGAAGTGCAGGGTCTGGACGTCGTCGGACTCGAGCCCGGCGAGCTGGGGACCGGCAGTGAGAGTGTGAGTGTTGGCGATGCCAATGATCCTTGTGGAAGTGGTGTTGGCGGCAGCGATGTCGAAGAGCGAGGACAGGTCCTGAGATGACGTAGCGATGTGGTCAAGCTCGTCGAGGACGAAGATGCTGCGGAAGAGTCAACGATGACAATGAAACAACGCAGGAAGAGACGTACCACTTCTCGGAGGATTTGCCGAGCAATGACATCAACAAGTCCTTGCTATCTCTGCCCTTGGCCTTCCGGCCACGCGAAGCCTTGACGAGGTCGCCGAGCTCTTCCGACATCTTGGCGAAAAGCGCAGAGGTGCTCTCGAGGGCCATGCAGTTCACGTAAATGAACTTGCACTCGTCCTCGATGGTGTTGATGATGGCATTGACCAAGGCGGTCTTGCCGGTGCCGGGGGAACCGGAGATGTAGAGAGTAGAGTGGACAATCTCTTGGGCGGCGGGCGAGGTGAACGACTGGATGAAGGACACGATGGCGTCACGTTCGACTTGACGTCCAGCGATGGTAGAACTGCCGTTGCAAGTAGCACGGAGGAGCGCGCGAACGCGTAGATGGATTGGCTGAAGTTGGGGAGGAGTGGTAGGGGGAGTTTCAAGGAAGACGTCAGAGGAGGACGCGCGCCGCGTAGGAGCTGTCAATAATTAAGCAAAAGACGCGTCGTTGAAGAGAAAGACGCGTACTATTTCTACTGGGCGAATTGAAGGAGTCGGACGTGGCGCGACGGGCAAGACGGCGAGGGGTGCGAGGGACGCGGTTGATCGCGTCGAGTAACAAAGGGGGAATGTTCTCCTTATTGCTATCGTCATCACAGATAGTAGCTGAAGTTTTCGGCCGTTTGGGGTTTGGCGTGTTGTCGGGCGTAGCGAGGTGGGACGGCACCGCGTCGTTGGCGATGTCGGAGCGCGACGTTCGCTTACCGAGGACGGTAGACATTGTTTGTTTTGAAGCCTGCATTGTCGGATGGATGTAACCTGTCGAAGCTTGCGCGTTGCAGTCGGGTCTTGAGGCCTGAAGGAGGTGGCAGGATGGAGAGTTACGGGGCGCGCGCGCGAGCCAATATGCACGATTTGAAACTCCGACGGATGGGATCAGATGGGAACGCGCCAGCCGAGGTCACGTGTAGCGCGTTGATGAGTACGCGAATGAACGCGTCTAGTCGCGTTACGTTACGCGTAGCCGAGTCACACCGCGTCCAAACGGGCCGCTCTGCCCGGCGACCTCTCTGCCTCCGACGGTGTTAGAGGGGAGGCGGGTTGTACGGCATTCCAGCATTCTTCGCTTGGCACGGCTGCGACGCAGCGTTCGCCAGAAGTCCATGTCGCCTTCCACAACCTGTGCATCATGGAGCGGCCTTCTTCCCGTTGCTAACTTAAACACCCCCCTCGGACAGTGCCCTCTAGCTCCGGGGCCCCATGTCGTTGCTCTCCACTTTACTGTGGGTCGCTTTCTTGAGCTTACGGCCACGCAGCGTGAAGGCCCGACGGTATGCTCCTGCACGACTCCCCAATCTGAAGACGTACTCATCCTGCTGTTTAGCCCCAGGTTCAGATTTCGCCGAGACGATGACTCCTCGTCGAGTAGCGACAGCGACAGTGATAACCACTGCAATCGTATATGTCGCTCAAGGCGCCGAAAGGCTCGTCTTAGCAAAGGAGCAATAGCAGGCATAGTCATCGGCATAGGTAGGCCTTTACTAGCCTTCACCTGACCGGCCTATTTGGATTAACACTTTACACTGCAGTCATCTTCCTCGTCCTCTTCTTCCTCGTCATCTGGCTCTGCCGCAGGAGGCGAAGGCAGAAAAGGCTTCAAGAGAAGACCATTGCCATTCTGGAGCAACGCAGGAATGACGACCCCCTGCCTCCCATAGTCCCGCCAAAGAATGACGAGTCCGCCCGAAGGAGAAACAGTGACCTGCTCATCCCCGCCTCTCTGACGCCCTCCTCTCCTACGGGGAGGGCTTTCACCTCTACGCGCAACATCTCTCCATCGTCCCCGACAGGCACGCACTCCGACTTTGCATTCCTACGGAGCCTCGGCCATTCACACTCTCAACGATCCACGGGGCCTGGCACGCATGAGATGACTGAGGAGACGATCACCTCAATGGGCAACTTAGGACATTCGGGCTCGCAGCGTTCAGCGGACTCTGGTCCGCATGAGAGAAGGGGAGGAGATGTCGCCTCTGTCGCGATGGGAAATCTAGGGCACGCCCAGTCTCAACGATCAACGAGCTCGAATCCCCACGAGAATATCATTCGTAACCTCGGGGCGTCCATGTTGCACCCTTCTGCAGGCGACGCCTCGTTCCCATACCCTACCACAGCTCAGCTAGACCCGCTCGACCGCTCTCAGTCCCCCCTGGGTCCCATCGGTCCCCTGCCTAACCCGCACGAGCGCGACGTCCCCTCGAACTTAGCCCAGTCAAATACCATACCCTCAGGTCTCTCTGGACCGCGCCCTGCTTCCTTGGGTTTGACGCATTCCAATACTATGTCCTCTTCATCTCCCTCTGTCTACGCGAACACATCCATGGCGCCGCGTCGCGCATCGACTCTGCACGAGGAGATGACGATGTACCAGAAGAAGCTAGAGGTGCACGACCAGGAGGAAGCCCAGATTGCTCGCGAACGGGCAGAGGGAGAGGACCCGCCGCCGCAATATGAGCAGGGTGCCTCAGTGGGTAGATAATTGCGAGGGATAACCTCGGCATCCGGGCGTTCCTCGTCGTTGAGGTCGTTAAGCTTTGTATTTCTCCAAGTAGACAGATGTCTTAAGCTTCAAGTTTCGATATTATAACGAGATGTGATACCACCGAACATTCTAAATGCTTAGGATACGGACATTAAGTTTCATACCTGGGCTTCTCTCCCGTACTTCCCCACAGCATCCGTAATCTTGTTGGATAAATAGGCTAGCAAGGCCGATCCTGGTGTCTTCATCACCATCAGGACCTCGATCTCCGCTTTGCGTCGGAGGTGCAGCATGTGCGTTAGTTCACGTCTGCGTAGTCCACAATAAACGTCAGAGGATAGTAACATCCAGATCGCAGATGAAGACGGATGCAGAGCAATTAGGGAGGAGATAGAGCAAGGAAGAAAAGAGGCGAAGGTACGCACCTCCATTTACTGGGCATCATGATATCAGGACGCTGAATCAAGGACAGAGCCTGTAGGTCCACTCAGAGTCAACTGCCGCAACAGAACCCGTAGCCTGCGCGAACTCTGACCTTCTTCTCGTCATGTCGCGTAATCGGGATCAGCGCATCCCTGTCGATGCCCAACCTGAGCTGTTTCAGCATGACTACGTAATATGAGTAAAGACGACCCACCCGTGCAGCTCACTCGACTTGATTCCGAGCCATTTTACCCTCCCTGCCGCCAACTTCTCTTGTTCATGCCGCATACTCGCACTGCCATACTTGTAGACGGAGAGGATGTCAATACCGTACGCGTCGCCGTCCACCAGCGCGAGTAAAGGTACGCTATATGCGTGTATCTGAATTGTAGTCCGCCAGCATAGCGACCATGACCCACGTACGTCGGAGGGAGGTTATCCGAGAGGGTCTTTACAAGCTGCCGCGTAGCTACATCCGGGTATCCCTTTCCCTATGTTCTGTCAGGTCAGATGGGAAGAAGAGAGGAGTTATGCCTGCCGTTATCAGGATGCCTCTTCCAGGCAGAGAAGCATGGCTTGCGAATTTATACCGGCAAAGGGTCTGGAAGACGGCCTGGTACATGAATCAGTCTTTTCCACATCCGATTAGTCTTGGATTAGAAGGAGACGGACCTCCTTTTCAACTATGAGTACCCAAGCAATCTTGCCCTTTACCTCGAAACGAGCCACCTCCTCGCCGGCCGGGACGAGCATACCCTGGAATCGCACATGAGTCTGGTCGCCTCCGCGAACGTCCGGAAGTCACGACACCTCAGAGTTATTGCCCGGTATCTCTCCGCCGTCCTTCAAATGGATGATCAAGTCTTCACCAGCGAAGAGGCCTTTTGACGCGGCTCGCTGTGGGGATTGTTATACGATAACAAAGACATTGTTGACGGATGAAGTCGTTAGCCATACCACGTTCATGTCGGCTCTTCCTAAGGCAAAGGTAGCCGCCATGTCGTCGACCAACTGGACATAGTTGGTCGATCATGAGGACGTTTGAGGAACGAGATAGCGACTGGGAGAGGAGCGAGTCTCACCCGGTTCACAACTGATTGGGTCTTAAACAGCGGTACGTCCTTGTAGTACATATCCCTGAGCATGCATTAGCCTACAGCTCCTCCCGTAACGTCGACTCAAGGGTACCTCTTCGTTGTCGGCACGTCCTCGACTAGTGCTTCATGGGTCAAGTCCGCGACTCTCAGTAGTTGCGCTACACCTCGTCACATATATATAAGTGGTCATATCGGGAGGTAGCACGCCCACCTAACGCCTTTGAGCTCGTCCTGCTATTCCTCTGAGGAAATGTAATGCTTCGAGGGCCATAAGACCTAGAAGATGTGATAAATCAGGAACTATATGCACCGTCGAAACATCACACTCACCCGTCCTCAAGCAATTTCCTGCGATCGGCCAGCTCCACCTCGATCCTCTTGCGCGGGCGACGCTTTCTTTGCTCGTCATCGTCGTCGTCGTCGGAAGAAATAGCCGTGCAAAGCTGGGACAGAAAAGATAGAACGAGGGCTTCCACTCGATCGATTGCTTCCCCACTGGAGCCATTTAGAACATATATGCAATCTGTGAGACCCTGTCCAACTCTTACCGAGTGTCTAATTCTGGGCCAGAGTCGTCGTAGGTGTCTTCATCCTCTCGAGGAGCAGCTGGTTTCTTAGCATCACTGGTGGTTTCCTGTGCGTCCTCCTCGGTTGTCATTTCAGGGGCACAGAGGCCGGTCAGGGCATCGTTTGTTGGGCTTTCCTCGTCAAAATCCATCAAAACATCATAGTCGTCACAATCGTCGTAGGGAGCTAGATTCACTTGGTCGCCGACGTCGAGGACTTCTTCAAAAGACATATCAATGGGCATCTCCATGATGTTGGTTGAAGAGAGTAGAATTAGGTAGTCCTGGTCTGAAGGAGCGTTACTAGAGCGTTACATACATGCACGTGACTGTGACATTACGCGGGATCCGCTGCTGACAACCAAGAAAGAAGGTATCCAAGAAAGGGCAGAGTCCTAAGCAAAGGGCTGATCCCAGTTCGCAACAGTAACGCCGAACCACTCAGGAAGTTTTGACCAGAACTCAGCCCGAGCACTACCGACTAGGACATTATACTCGAAGCGGCACATGTCGCAGGCTCGGAGACCTGTCCTGTTCTCTTGCCCGGGTACGTCTTCCCTCGTCTGCATAGCAATAGTATCCCAGAGGGCCAACAGCGGATCTGAGTTGCGGTTGCATGTGAATCCACTGACGCCGCGGAGGATCTCGAAGGTAACTTGTTCGAAAGCCATTTGGCATCTTCGCCTCTTGTTCGGCTTCTGTTCGTTGCGATACGAGCACAGCTGAGAGGACTTCCGTCCTTCCAGGTGATTGACGATAAACGTCGAAAAGAACCTGGCAGCGTACTCTCTTCCGCGGAGAGTGTTGACTAGGTCATCATGAGGGAGGAGTTCTGGAGAGTAACCTTCCGCAAAGGTAGAGCCCAAGGTAGTTTGACTAGGAAGATAGCGGGAAAGGTCGTAATAGGCTGATGGCAAGAGCTCCAAAGCATCTACTTCTCGAGCAAGGTTTATGATCGTCCTAAGAGGCGTGAATATCTTAGATATTGAGCTCCAATAAGTAGACACTCACAAGGGGTGAGGCATTTTCGGACGCGGGGTGTAGACGCCGGAGGAGTTTACTGCCGATGATTCCCGGTTTTCCCATTGAACCAAGGTCGTGGGCCACATTGTGGATAGACTTCGCAGCAGCTGGTGACGACTGTTATGGCATTAAAAGGCAGTCTCGTGACCCTTTTCGTTCCTGCGACGTACAGGTGCCGCATCTGATACTTGGTGGACAGGCGTAGCAAGCCAGAGACAGCCGGCATGTCAGAGTGATCATAGCATAGTGAGTCTCTACTCGGGATTAATCCTCATCCAGACACAATCAATGTCCCCACATACAGGCCGTCATAGAGTGCTTCAATGAGGTAGGCGATATCTTGTGAAGAGTCGTCCAGGTTCAGAACAGGACGACCTTCTATAAGACCAAGGTGCTCATCGTTGTGCAGCTTGCAAGTCAGGCTATCCAATACTTCAGAATGTCGACAGAGGAGACCTTGATGTACCAGAAAATAAGTGTCGCCGCAGAGAAGAGCCAGATTGCCGTCGTCAAACGAGAGACTAGGATGCTTGATAGGATTGCCGGACTTGCGTGGTTGGCCTACACCGCAGTGCATATTAGTGCTGAAGTCGCTAATAGTAGACATTGAGTAATAGATGGCTGAGCTTTGAACTAGGGTGTGGATAGGATAATGAGCAAGAACTGCAAACGGCGCGGTAGCCTTGAAAGGGCTCCTTCACCCGCTGACAAATCCGATCGGCCCTCTTTTGTGCCATGGCTATCTCAGCTCTCGAGGTCCTCACACAAGAACAGATTCAGAAGGTATTCTGCTGTTATACCACACCCATGTCCGGAGAGCTAAGCGGACTCTCAGTTTCATAAGGACGGGCAAGTCAACTCCCGGAATGTGCATGACTTTGCCAGTCTGATCATTCCACACGCAGGTACCTCTGTATACCTGGGTTCCTTACTCCAGGCCAAACAGATGCCCTTCTTACTCGAGCTAAGCAACTGCTCGATAACTTCAGTGTTGAAGATCATCCGATGGTATGCACCCTTTCATTTACAACTCTGTCGTCCCTACCCTTACCCCGCTACTCTCTCCAGACTAAGTTTACGACTGGAGATGACAACCACGTCGGCGACGATTACTTCCTCACGTCTGGAGACAAGATTCGCTTCTTCTTGGAGGAAGATGCTCTTGACAGCACTGGTAAGCTGACAAGAGAAAAGCAGAAGGCTGTCAACAAGATTGGGCACGGTAAGCTCTGTGTCGCGACGAGATGTGCCTGCTGCCGTCGCTCATGGGTTCTCGAAGCTCTCCATGAACTGGATCCCCTTTATCGGAGCGTAACACTTGAGAACCCCAAGATGAAGGCTCTCGTCAGGGACCTCAAATTCCACCGTGATCCTGTGGGTGAGCTCTGTGCTAGGCTAGTCCTCCGATGTCGTGTCTAACTTGTTTCAATGTAGCCTTGCAGTCGATGGTAATTTGCAAACAGCAACATATCGGTGGTGAGGTGCCCGAGCACAACGACTCGTAGGTTGCGCCTTTCTTTCACCCTTGCATCTGAAGTCTCATCGCAATCTTTGCGGCAGAACGTTCCTCGTATGTTACAGTGCTCCACTATGGATAGCATACTCTGATGCTTATCGCTGCAGTACACCAATCCACCATCGGCGGTCGGTTTCTGGATTGCACTCGAGAAATGCACGCCCGAGAACGGCGCCTTGTCCTTCCTTCCCGGCTCGCATCTAACAACGCCCATCTCCAAACGCTTCGTCCGCATGCCAAATGGCGGGACTGGCTTTGAACAGCTGCTCGATCCATCCGAAGTTCCCAAGACCGAGGGCAAATACGTCCTCGAAGCCTGCAATCCAGGTACGCACCAGCAACCCCCCGTTCCTTGCCTTTTATGCATTCAAAACTGCCGTTTAGGTGATCTAGTCATCATCCACGGCAGCGTCCTGCACAAGTCGGAACGCAACACCAGTCCGAACACGCGGTTTGCTTATACGTTCCATATGATTGAGTCGCCCCCGTATGCCGTCTATGACGAGAAGAACTGGCTGCAGCCGACGTTGGAGATGCCGTTCTCGAAGCTCCTGGACGTGCCTAATCCGACTGTGGTCAAGCCAGCGGGTGCTTGAAGGTACGAGTGGATGGAAGCAGCGGCTATCGCTCAGGAATGTATCTGTAATTTTACTATCTTGTATGCTAGTGTTCAAGGGATAGGACTAGACAGGCGGACTTTGTCAACAAATTACATGCTACAATGAGTTGCTGAAATGATTCCTAGAGAAACGCCTCTGCCTTCGCCCTGTCTACGATAACCTCCGGAGTCAATCGACCAAGCTCGTCGATCAAGGCAGCCAAGAACGTCCCGCTGCCCTTCACATCCTCTCGCTCCGCGGCGACCTCCGACGCTACAGTTAAGGCGAGAACACTGCGCAAAACCGGTTGTCAAGGCTGGTCTGATGGGACTATCAGATATACGCACCCTCCGACGGCGGCAAGTAACATGTCTCCGCTAACGAGCTTGCCTTCCTCGTTGAGATTGCTGCCCTCCTTCTCTAGTGTCCTGAGCCTCTCGGCTGCGGCGAACGTCGCTACAGCCGTCCCAAGCATGCATCCGGAGCCTGTGATCTGGCCAAGAAGCGGGTGACCATTGTGGAGCGCTACAACATCCGACCCGTTGGTGATGTAGTCCGTCACGCCCGAGAGAACGACGATGCATCCTAGAGCAGCACCATATACTTAGGGTGCGTGAACGGCGAGGGAGACGGAGGAACGTACGTTCTTCCTTGGCGAGCTGCCTGATAACTTCAGCAGGGTTCTTGAAGCTCCCTCCGGAGTCAACGCCTTTGGCTTGGACTTCTACGGATTCTGCGAGTGCTCCGATCTCGGCTGCGTTGCCCTTGATGATAGACGCCTGCCAGAAATTCAGCAGCTCTGAGAACAAACGTCGAGTAAGGAATGGTTGCCTCCGGTACTGGGTATAATGAGATGGAGCGCACCTTTCGCTGTCGACCGTCGATAGGCAGTGGCGCCTACGCCTACTGGGTCGAATACCACTGGCTTCTTGTTGAGGTTGGCAAACTTCCCTGCTTGGAGCATGCCCTCTTTGTCTGTGATCGTGCCGAAGTTGACGAGCAATGCACCCGTTGCCTAAGAATAAGATTGTTTGTTCGTCCTAGCATCAATATCGAGTACAAAGCAGCCCACTTTCTCCAAATCTTCCATCTCGTGAGGGGAGGTTGCCATGATGGGGGATGCACCCAAAGCAAGAGTAGCATTGGCGGACTGGTTCGTGACCACAGTGTTAGTTATCTAAGGAAGGTGAGGGTTAGTACACAGGGGACCTATATAGGGATCGACTGTACCTGATGGATAAGAGGTCCATGCTTCCTGACAACATCTAGCAGCGCCGCGGCGCGTTCAATTAGAGGACTGGCAACCTGGGTGGAGAAGGGCGTGGCGAGAGAAGCTGGAGAAGACGCTTGCTTGAACGCCTTGACAATGCTTGACAGTTTCCTAGCTGCATCCTTCGGTGTTTTAGAAGCGACAATGTCGGATACAACGGCTACTCCGTCCAGAACATGACCGGTCGTTGATACAGAACCGTGGAGGGTCCTTAAGAGATTGGAGGAATTGATGCCGCCGATAACCACTGCTTTGACGTCCGATCCATCCAGCTTCTCCAGCATCCCTCCGACACTCCGTGGACCGGTTATTTTACCAGTCACATTCTTTGTCAGAGTGCCATAGACTGCACCTAAACCGACGTAGTCTGCTCCTTCCTGAACTGCCTTTTCGACCTGCTCCGGATTATTACAGGATATTCCAATTACGGTGTCTGGAGGTAGTAGCGAACGCGCGACAGCGATAGGCATGTCCGTCTGACCGAGATGAACGCCGGTTGCATGGATTGCGAGCGCAATGTCGATGCGATCGTTGATGATGAGAGGAACGTTGTACTTGTTGCAGAGTTCTTGAGATTGCTGGGCAATTTTCAGGAACTAAGATAATGTGAATTCTTGATCTTGGTCAATAGATAGAAATATCGACGAACCTCGCCCGTGTCTGAGTTCTTTTCTCGAACTTGAACGACGGTAACGCCGCCTTGGAGAGCCTGGAGGAGGCGTGTCTCAAAAGGGCGGCGAAAAGCAGGTTGTCAGGCTCACCTGCTCTAATGACTCCAGATACGTCTGCGCCTTCGTATAAGGACTTGACTTCATCTTAGGTCAACACCTGGGACGCACCATGCCCTCAGGCAGCAGTTCTCGGCCAGTCACAAGATAAAGAGAATAGTCGATTTGTGGCTTGAATCCTGCGGCCTGTGCCACATTCTGTCTAGTCTGCTTGAATATGAATGGACATTGGCAATGGCAGTGTGGCGGCTCACGTCGAAATCATTGCTGCAAGGGAAATATCGAGTCAAGAACTGCAAGCAAGATCTCAGATCTGCCTGTGCATGTGGCTGTGCTGCTACTTCAACCCGGCGGCATTTCAAGTTGCGCTCAGTCCTGGCATTCTCTTCAGAGTACTGTCTTCAGACCACAAATATTAATCACAAATGGCCAACAATTTTGCGGACACAATATTTCCTTCCCGGCATCTCTCAGCTATTGACTATATGGATCTCACTGCTGCGACTGTGTATGCTGCAGAGGACCGAAGTCTACCCCCGTGTCCCCTACAGGCCATAGCTCACCTGGGTAATATACATTATTCCTCCGTATCCGAGGAGGATGAACCCAGTTATACTTTCGGAAGAACCCCTGGGTTACGCGAATGCCACCGAGTTGAGCGGCCTTTACTAAGGATAGGCCGAATCTCAGGTGTTAACACGCACGGCTTACAGACGTCTGAGGGGACACTGAAACTTGTATATAAGGAGCGGTAAATACGCTACTATTTATTCACCGTCTGCGCTCCATACAGGCACTCACACTCTCGATATGTCTTCTAAACCTACAGGCGTCGGGTTCGTCGGTTTGTCCGCCAAAGGCTGGGGTTCCATGGCCTTGGCCCCCAGTCTCCTCGACCCTTCGCTCAAGCAGAACTACTCTATTGAGGCACTCTGCACCACCAGCGAGTCTTCTGCTGTGGAGACTGCTCAGAAGTACACGGAGCTGACGGGCCACCCTGTGAAGCCCTTCTACGGTGACACCTCCAAGATCGCCAATGATCCCGCTGTGGACTTGGTGGTTGTGTCTGTTAAAGTCCCTTACATGAAGAAGTCCCTTATGCCAGCCATAGAGGCAAAGAAGGATTTCTTCGTCGAGTGGCCAGTCGGTATGAACTTACAAGAAGTGACGGAGGTCGCCGAGACCGCACGGTCCCAAGGCGTCCGAGGTATAGTCGGGATGCAGGGGAGGCTCAGTCCCATAGCCAAGAAGGTCGGTATATGTGCTTGCCATATCACGGACGGTGAAGAACGATAAACTCATGTCCATGATCTCAGATGAAAGAAATTATCACCTCCGGGAAATTGGGTACAATCAGATCGTCTGCTATAGTACGTCCACTGTGTCGCCTCACCCATCCTATAACTCAAAGCGCTTGCCAGACCGCGCTGGCTCCTAGGGTGCCTTCTGGGGCCCCGTGACCAAAAATAACTTAAGATATACCGACGCTAACGGAGGTAGGTCTTGTCGACGCTCTTTGGAATCCGCAGATGGCGTCTAAATTCGCATACTATAATACAGGTGTCACCTTGCCAGTAGTGGCCATAGGCCATCAGCTCGATGTTCTGACCCATCTTCTGAGCGACTTTGCGTCCTTGTCTGCTACCGCTACGATCGTCTACCCAACCGCGACAGTCGTCGACGACAACAATCAACCTACGGGCGAGACCCGCACTGCGACCTCTCCCGACCACATTGCCGTTACTGGCTTGCTCAAGTCCGGCGTGTTGACCAGCATCACCTGGCGCGCAGGTCTCCCCAGTGCTCCTGGCAGGAAGCATCTGGAGTGGGTGATCGAGGGAGAGGACGGGACCTTGAGGCTAGAGGGCCATGACTTCCCCCAGGCATTCCTGCACGTGGGCAACCCGGAGCTCTACTTGAACGGAGAGCTTGTCCAGGTGGGTACATACCCAGGCCCGGGGGGCAACTTCGTCGGAAATCTGGTAGCAGCCTGGACAGAGTTCGCTAATGGCGGCGAGGGAAACTATGCATCTATCGATGATGGGATGAGGATTCATAAACTGTTGGACGCCATCAGCAGAAGCGCGGCTGAAGGACGCAAAATCGACGTGTAGAGACAGATGCGTTACATTGGCAATTATTTACATACACTGTACAGATTCAGAATTCCAATTGGTTGCATTCCCTCGATTGCAGCGAGTTTTAGGAAGAATGCCTGTCTAATACTATCGAGCGAGCATGGACTAACTTATAGACGAGGGAATACCGAATAATGAAGACATGATATTAGTAGATACCCAAACAAATGCAATCCGAAGTTTCGCATGAGGCTAGATGGGGAGAGGGACCTGATAATGGAGAGTGGTTGTGAGGGCAGAGATGGAGATGCAGTACGACCGTCCAATGAGAGCAAAAAACGAGAGTGACAACGTAAGATAGTAAAGCAGCATGGAATCGACGATGATGGTCTTTAAACAAACCCGTAGCTGATCCTTCCCGAAGCAGCGTAAGAACCCTCGGTCGTGGCGATCACGAAGGCTCGGTAGCTCCATTCTCGGCTTCAGCAGCCTTCAAGACGCTGCCAACCCAATCCTCCTCAGAATCGTCGTCGTCGACATAGATGCTGTACTGGTTCTTGGCGTCCGGTGGAGACGCTGGGAACCTCGCCAACTCGGGGGCGGCGACCGGACTGTCAGCAACCGACGGTGCCCGAACAGAGAGCGTCGACTGATTGGAACCTTGACAGTACATATCCGCAATAGGAGTCTCATGGGACCGAGAGGACTCATACGTGGATGAAGATACTGAGGACAGGCTTCGTTCTTGCATAGCGGGAGGTGCATGGGTGACTGTAGACGCTGATTCGGACGACTCTGGAGAGACAAGACCAGGTGCTTGAGTCTTTTCAGCGTTGACATCGGCAGAGCCAGCGATATCGAACTTGATAGGGGACGACTCTATAGACAAGTCTAACTTAGGAGGTAAACTCATTGTGCTCGTTTGGGGGGCGGTGACGGCCGTGCCAGGCATCGAAATGGAAGATTGCGATGTTGCAGCCGTGTGCAAATAAGGGGACGTGCCGTGGGTATCCGATTGCCACGATGGCGATGCTACAGGAGAGCCAGACTTACGCTTGGTGAAAAGCAGATGCAAAGACGGCTTCTTCATCCGCGGTGCACGAGGCAGAGGCACGGTAGAGGTAGAGGCAGATCGGGTATGGTCCTCACGTTCTCGCGCGACGTTGCTGAGCGAGACCACCCCTGACCGTGAACGGTCCAGGTATGTGTGAGCGGCCTTTTCCAGTTCTGAAGGGAAAGGAACAGGACTCGCAGAGCCAGTTCGCTCGTGGGATGGAGTTAATGGAAGGTCGGAGTTATCGGCGATCTTGGGA
The DNA here is from genome assembly GCA_004369045.1 of Heliocybe sulcata. Taxonomy (NCBI): domain Eukaryota; kingdom Fungi; phylum Basidiomycota; class Agaricomycetes; order Gloeophyllales; family Gloeophyllaceae; genus Heliocybe; species Heliocybe sulcata. Next base: position 1,241,749 of record ML213506.1, on the reverse strand, counting down.
GACGATGGCTGGCTATAAGGGGAGAATGCCTTGCCCTGCGCAATATCACGATCCACAGAAAGGGCGCTCGGAAGTGACGGGTCTTCGGACATCGTCGACGGTGTTGCCAAGGAATCAGTGGACGATGTGAGCGCAGGTGGAGAATTGGGATTGTAAAGATGCCCGCTTGCACCACTCGATGGCACATCGGAGGCTGAGACATAGGAGGCAGCATCGTCACGGAGAGATGCAGAATCCGAAGGCGCCATACGCGGAGCATATACAGAGTCAGTCTGTGAAGGTGCAAGACTGCTCTCATGCAGAGGCGAAGGGCTTCGCACCGCACTCGCAGTAGCAGGTCGCATGATTCTGCGCTCGGCGACGGGAGGGAAGTCCATGACGGCCCTTTCCTCACCGTCCCACTTGATCTCCTCATCCTCATCCTGCGCTCCTCGTACTACTTCTGGTCCAGCACTAGTCTCCGGGATATCGGCAACCCTTGATTCATTGAGATCCTCTTCGTCACTATGCACCACGTCATCTTCCTCCTCTACACGCCGGATGTCTATGACAGGGCTTGGATCCGCTTTGACGTCGACAACATAAGGATCTTCGGCGCCCTTGAGTGGTCCATCCCATATGCCCTCTGCTTCGCACAGTACACGTAACAGCGGAGGACCCATGCTAAGACTTGGACAAAAGACCAGGAGGAGATTGCTTAATGGCATCTTCGTGTCCTTATGCCTCTTAGCAGTCTCCTTGATCAATTCCGTCACGGTTCGCAAAAGAGCACGGTTCTCCACAGGAAGCCGAGAGATCAAGGAAGAGATGGCTTTCAACAGCGGCTGCGATGGAGGGCGCATGCCAGAGAAATTGGGCATCGCAAGCGTGGAGAGAGAAGGAGGCTTTCGGAGGCCAGGGGCGCCGCTCTTGGGATTTGTCGGCAATCCCGGCCCTCGGGAGGCGCGCTGCACGCGCCTTTCCGAATCCTCGGCACTCCTTGCGTTATTCTCAGCAGTCATGGCAGCGTCAAAATAGGGTATCAATGCATGCGTCAAGATAGGCTCGGGGACTAGTCATACTCCGCGTAAACAACAAAACCACGACAAATTGTGGTAGACTTACGCTCGCGAAGGTACGCCTTGAAGATGGATGCAACTGCATGTGGGTCAAGATCCCCGGGAGAACATTCAGATATATCATAGTCGGCCCCTGAAGACACATTCAGACGACGTACAGAACCTGGGATAGAGGACAAAACTTACCCGTGTCAAACTCCGCTCTCAACTTGTTGATATGCGAAGACCGTCCGCTGATTCTGGTAGCGATGTCGTCGTTAGAAAGGTAAGCCTGAAATAGTATAGAAACGCACCGGAACAATCCTTCCTCTTCGATTCCCCATCGCAATAGATGCTGGGCGCAGCGTACGACAAGGGCTGGCAGCATCCGGTCCTCAAGGGCCTTTGCACCTACTATCTCCATGTCTAGTCCACGACTCCGCTGTCGTCGATGACCAGGGCTGCCCAGATCATTATCACTCAGATCCCATCGTCCAGGGTTAACAGCCGTCTCCCTCACGCATGACTTCAAGTCTCTGCCGAACACCAGACCCGAGGCGGCCCCAGATCCACTGATTGTACGCAGAGGTCCACGCATGCGCTTGCCAAGGGCAGGGCCCGATGGTGTCGCTGAGAACCCCTCTTCACCAGAAACGGATGACGATGTCGCAGACGAGCTAATGCTCCATGTAGCTGACGGTGCGTTTGGTGTTCGCCGCTGCTTGAACTTGCCAGCGAATGAACCACTTGCGTTGGATTGACTGGATACCGACTGGTTGGAGTGCACGCGGCCCAGCGGACTTCCACCAGAAAACGATGAAGGTGCGATACTCGAAGAGGAGGACGAGTGTCCGGAGCTCGCGCTCGAAGTGAGGCCACCCCAGGCCCGACCCATCTTCTCGACGGCGCGCTTACCAAAACCGAATGCAGCCGGCGCCAGGCCGCCCGTCATGCTTATGGCAGTCTGCCTGATCGATTGGGAAGAACCATGAACATCGGACGCTGTCCGCCTCTCCGCAGATGGTTCTGGGGAAGGGTTGAGCCCGTGTCCGAACGAGGGCGACTGGGGCGCATTCCAAGCAGCCAAACGACCTTTAAAGCTGGGATCAGGAGGAGCCGGCGCGTCATAGTCGTGCATAGGAGCGATGAAGCCGGTAGCTGATGTCTTGCTGAGAGTGGGGGTGTCCCTCGCATGCGACATGGACTTGGGTTCGGTGAAGGATCGGCTAGAGAACGCAGGGGCATCGATTTCGAACTCGGGAGTCCTACTAAGCTCACCACCAGCAGGGCTCTTCGACTTCAGTTGGAACGGAGAACCAAGGTTTAAGGAGACTGATCGGCGGTTTCTGGTCTTGTTAGACGACGGCGGAGTTATTGCACGAGGTGCAGCAGGAGCGTGAGGTTCTGAATCATCTGATACGTCCTCTTCTGGAGTAGCGTAGTCCGCGTCGGTGATGATAGAGCTCAAGCGCTTATTAACCCCCATGACTGTGCTCGTGGATTGCAAGGATTCCGCAATCGAAAGAGGACGAGGCGAACGGCTACCGGCCCCAGGTCTGATGGTAGAGTGACTCGCCATGGTGGAGTCGCTCCTACGCCATATCTCCTTCTCGCTCTCTTTCTCCGGATCCCTTCTTTCTCTTGGCCTTGGTGCTTCTGCCGCTTCATTATCTGAGGCACGCAGGAAATCAAGAGCAGGGGCTATGCTAGGACTCGTGGGTATGACCGAGGCTCTGTTATCTTGCTTCGTCGGTGGATAGGTGCTAGGGGGAGGACTACTGGGAGGAGGTGGAGCAATGTCTATGGGAGGAACAGGCGGTGGACTGCTCATCGGAGTGCTACGAGAAGCGGTCATGCCGGGCGGCTTTGGTGGCGGCGGCGGCGGCAACGGTGACGACTTGGATGAGAGCAGTCCTCTTCTGTGGCTGAACACCTGTAACGTCGATGTCGCCAACTGTAAGGTCATTTGCTTTGCTCCGCTAGGTAAGCGGAGTGGCTGTCCTCGGTAGGAAAGTCGGCTTTCATCGGAAGAAGATGCGGAGATGGCAGGCGACCTGAGCTCGGCAGCACGCTCTTTTCCCTTGGCCGAGAGCTTTTGACTGCTCGACGCAGGAGACGCTTCCTCGGTTTTCTTGCGTCGACCTGCGAAAGCCCGCTTCAATTTCTGCCCTGCAGAGGTCGGCGTGCCCGGCGACTCGCTCCGCGAGTTCGAGTCGCTCGGCGGCGTTTGTGGCCCTTTGCTGAAAGCCTGTCCCATCGCGGCGAGCGATGCAGAGCGCGGCTGGGGAGTGAAGATGTTTGGAGTGGAGAAGAAGCGTTTCTTGGAGGAGGTAGGGGAGGAAGCGGAGATATCTGGCGACGCGATATCGGACTGGCTCGAGTCCGAGGGTGGAGCAGCATGCATTAGCATCGAGGACGCTGCGGATGACGAAAACGAGGAGGACAGCGAGGAGGAAGACTGGGAGGTAGGCACGTCGCGGCCCGTGGCGGTCTGGTGCTGGCTTGGGCCCATGATGTGGGCGTGTAATCAGATCGAACCCAGCTCGAACGTGATAGGCAACGTTATATGTAGCGTCGAAAGCAATATCGACGGCGGAATTTCCGAGAGCAGCACTGGATGGTTGGTAGGAGCGCCAGCGCAGCAATGCGGATACAGCGAGGTCAGCGAACAGACGTGATGGGAACAACGCTTACTGACCCACTAAACCCAGAGTAAATGCTTTTCTGAGAGCCCAAGCATGAAATACGAGCGCTCTCGCCGCAGATGCCTTGCAAGAAGGAGGAAATGCCGCACAAGCAGGCGTTGAGAAGAGATAAAGGGACTACAACGCTCGGGTAGATGGCTTCATTATTCCCTAACGGTCGGCTTCCGCTTGCCGGCCGGTGACTTCGCACATTCCCCATGTGCCCCGGTTCAGAATACCACCCCATCAGATGGCCTTTAAGATTGGAATTCCGCTCCTGATCTATGTACTACTGGATCTTCTGTGCTAATATAAAACAAGCTTGATATCCGTCCGCAAAGAAAGGCAGCTACTTATGTCCATCTATACGCACAATTCCCATCTATGACCGTCGCAGCCGACCCCTACTTCAGAGATGATGTTCTCTGAAACAAGGCTATGCTGCACCGAGAAACTCCTTGACGAGTTCATAGGTGAAGAATGACGTTGCGATGCTCGGCGCAACCTTGACTGTGATCCCAGCAGGCGTGTCAGATGCTGCCATGAGAAAATATCACGATTGACGCACGAAGGTTAGGCCAAAGCCCTCTGTACAGTCCGCGTAGCCCTTCGGTCCGACCAATGGTCACAAAAGCGTCCAGAGCACCGTTGTATTTGGTCGCGGAAGCCATCCCCGTGACCTGCATTTTTCTTCGTATCACATCAAAGGGATACGTCAGAGTCTGCGAGATTGAGCCTGGGTTCGTTATCCGCAACCGATCTTCTCGAACTCATAGCTTGACTTCGCTCACCTGCCAAAGCCCCGCAAGTCAGCTTTCGCACTACGGTGGTCTTGCCAGGAGGTGTGATAACTCCCCGCAGAGCTTCGTACGATGCAAAATTTATCCCTACGTACGGTGCGACGCCCATAGCCGTCGGAACCATTCCGCGGTAGAGGGCCCGGACCCCGCCTTCTTCTCGCATGATCTGTAACGTCATAGTCCACATACTCATCTTGACTGCTGAACGCGCCGAAGACGTATGGTACCCCGAGGTCAGGGTCGGTTTAACAGCCGAGGTCGAGGCCTGCGGAGCGGATGCGGAAAGGGGAATGGATGCAGTGGCGATTGACAGACGCGAGCGAACAAGGTCCAGAGGGTATGTTGTGCCTATGAGGCATGGAAGGTCCGCGAAGGGCGGGTTCAGTGAGGCTAAACAGACTGATGGGTGCTATGACTGACAAACAGAGGTGATACCAGCCAAGGCGCCACTGGCCAGACGCTTTGGCGTATCCAGAGCAGTGCTTCCGTTACGCGTGAACCACTGGAAAACTTAACGTCGAACGTCAATCAACGGAGGTTTTGAAGCTTACCTTCTTCAGCTGTTCATAGGTTGTGAATTGAACCGCACTGTAAGGCACAATCCTCAAACAGTTGATTCCATTGCCCCGCATGAAACCCTTGAAGCCTTCCTCTTGCCACATCCGCACTAAACTCCTCCACACACCCTTGTACTGCTTGTCGCTATGCTGCGACTGGACTTGCCTACACGCATCGATTGAAGCAATCGTTGTTGAGGAATGGAAGCCCACTGTCAAATTTTGCCCGAAGTCGTGGATTACGGATTGCGGGACTCACTGGATGATCTTTAACCTTTCCAGAGGACTGACGACTGTTCTCGAGGCGGCACCAGCACACCCTCCTGCAATGAAGTACGAAGTCACTTGGGGACTAAGCCACTGTATCTTAGTCTTGGGTTGGGCACCAGCTTCAGCTTCAGATGTCGCCTTAGAAGCCTCCTGAGACGGCTGGCTGTTCGATGCAGTGGTCATGATGGCTGATAAAAATGTAACATAGACAAGTAAAGGAGAGGTTTAGGGAATGGTGTAGCCTATGTAGGAGGTATCTTGGCTTGTGGCTCTAAGGAGCTGGTATAGACTGTTCGGCGCTGTTACTGTTCGGCGCTGTTAGAGAGATGGACAGGGCCGGATCCCGCCTTTGCGCCCCGCACGGCAATATTGTCCACGTGGTCGACGCCCGATCCGAAAGAACACCCCGGCGGCTGTGCAGCTGCACATTTAGGGCCTGGCCGGGGGGTGCATTGTTCCCGAACCTGATGAATGTTCATTGCAGACCACACATCTGCTATTTACTGGTCACTGTATAGCGCGGGAGCGATCAATACCCTAATGATGAGAAAGGAACGGAGTTCTACCCGACGACGGTCCCATTTAACGCAAGGCTGCTGCGGTCGCTGAGAGTTCTGTACTTCAGCCGATTTCAAGGAGAATCACTGCACTGCTTGATGCGAGCGAAATCGCAGGATGTTCATGAACACCGGTCAGTCCGCGCTCCACGTACTCATGCCTGCGGCGATGCGCCACCATGCGTCTACCGCAAGCTTACCGCCGGTTCATCAGATCTCCTCAGATAAACGAGACGAATCTGACCAACGGTAAGCACGTCACTCATAACACCAAGAAGTGAGCCGCTAACGAGCGCGTTATGTAAACGAGTCAAAGCGGTACACACGACCGAGCAGATGGATAGCAAGGCTGAAAGCAGGAGGTAACATCCGAATATTTTATGAGCAAACTATGCCCTTTTGGAGCCAGCCTCCTATGCCGGCGGTGCACCACGCGCTTCATGGAAACCTATACGAGCGGATCAGCACTCCAGATGTGTCGCGAGACGTAAACTTGGACATGACTAACCTCCCCGGTCACCGCGAGGTCGACCGCGACCGCCTCTCCATTCGCCTTCTCCACTGCCCCTTCCTCGGTAACCTGGTGCAGAACCATCAGACAAGAAATGAAAATCTGGCGCAGGACACCCACCTCCCCTAGGGCCACCCCTCTCACCGCCTTCACCTCTGAATGCGCCCCTGAATCCTCCACGACCACGGCCCTCACCACCACGGAAGCCGCCTCTGTCACCGCCCCTACCTCTGAATCCACCACGGTCGCCCCCTCTACCCCTGCCTCCTCTACCCCTCCCGCCTCGCGTGGGCACGAAGCCATCCTCGCCTGGCTGGGGTGCTCCGTTCCCGTGAGGACCATCGGACGGCACCGCCGCCTCCGCAGGCGAGGCAGATTCCTCAGCAGGAGTGCCTGTACCTGACGTACCGAACTTGGCATGCAAACCGGCAAGAGATGGCAGGCCACCCTCCTCATCATCAGCCCAATTGACACCCTCATCAACCGCAGGAGCGGCCTGACCAAGGTATTAGAGTAATGTGAGATATCAATTATGGTCCACTTACTGGCTCCTCAGTAGTAATGGCAACTGTAATGGACTCCTCTACGACAACATCGCCGTTGACCTCGACAGTCTCGACGGTCTCGACGACTTCTTCTACCACAGCCTCGAGCGCAGCTTCAGGAGCAGCCTCGGGGGCACCAGTCCATTGGTCGTTCTCCTCAGGCTCAAAGGAAGGTCCCTCCAATTCACTGTCTTGCATGAAATGAAAACCACCAGTAGCAGGCGCGAATGAGGGCACCCCAGCGACACCGACAGGAGGCTCCGTAGCATGTCCATTAACAGCGGCCTCGGAGATGGGCTCTTCCGGGCTGACATCTTCCTCCTCGGGCTCGCTAGATGCAGGCTCAGGCGGGTTGAGGTGCGTCCTGGTAATCTCCAGGAGGCGCGAGACTGAGTAATGCTCAGTAAAAGCACGGGCCATCTTTAGTCAGGGAACCTACAGTGGACGCCGTTGAATTCGCCTTCACTCGTGAAGAAACCGCTGATGATGTGTTGCTTCCCATCGTGGTCTTCACCAAGGAGGACATCAGTAGCAGAGTACACTGCCGATCCTTCCGCATCATCTAGCTGCAAAGCCGTGGTAGAAGGATGCCCAGCTGATAATAGGGAAGGTAAGCGAATGAGAGCCAAAAGTTCCGCAGTTCTGGCGGCGTAGGCTCTCTGTTATTTGTCGTTAGCAGCGGCCACGCATAGACCAATGGATATACCTCAGTTTCCGCGACGGCCTCGGCTATTCTTTGTTCCTCAGCCTGTCTTGCCTTCACAGCTTTCAGGGCTTCGTCTTGAGCAGTCTCTTGCTCAAGGGTCTATGCACCAATCTAAGGCCGCTGTACTGTGCGACGGATGATGCAAAGAACTAACCTCAAGCGCCTTCTTGATCTCCTCAAGCTCTTTCTGCACTGCCTCAAGACCAGGAAGAGTTTTCAGTGTCTTCCTCTGGTCGTCGTTGAGCTCTTCAGGAGGTTTGGATGAATAAGTGTGGATTCGGGCCTAGTGCGAGATTCAATCATAGGTAACATCAGCGTTCCTCATCCTCCATATTCGTGAAGTGGTACTCGTAGTAGTAAAGGAGTACAAGCTGATAGCTTACAATCTTCTTGCCCACTGCTTTCAACCTCTTCTGCGTCAGTTCAACTGAAGGACCCGGTTTGAACTCGCTTTGCGGAGCCTCCGACTCAGGCTTCGCCACAAGCTCAGGAGCGACTGCCCCTTCCTTAATATCAGACTCCTCAGGGGCCTTTTCAGTGAGAGCAGCGGCTGTCGCGTCAGGGATGGCTACCACTGGAGATTCAGCGGTCGCGTCACCCGGCTTCTTAGCAGCTTTCCGCTTCTTCTTTTGAGTTTTTGACAGCGGTGCTGGCGGGGGTGCTCCGGGAACAATACGTTGAGCGACTGATTCTGGCATGGTCAGCAGTCAATCGTAGCAGACGAGATGCGAGACAGCAAAGCAATCCAGCAGTCGGGCGCTCGAACTTAGAAAAGTACGTTAAGTTTACGGCCGAGGCGCTTCGGGAAAGTCAATACAGCATTCCCACGACACTATTGATGACGACATGGGCCACAGTTGTATACCGGGACATGACGAGTATAACTTCTTGTAGAAGACATGTGTATAGTATAGACTAGTAAGCTGAGGATAATACAAGGCATGAGCGCTGAGCGCTGAGCAGGAGTCCCTGCTGGGTCGTGGCAGAGTAGGACTAATCGGAGAGTATACTCGAGGGAAGGGGCACCTAAGCGGTCTCCTCCTCAGGGGGTTGGCCGTTCTGAATGCGTCGAATCATATGGTCGATCTTTGCCTTGTGGATACGGTGGTGTTCTTGCCAACCCTTCCATGGATGGTGGGGATGCTGCACAACACGGGCAATAAGTTTCTGTCTGGTCAGATGTATATAGCGAATGTAAACTCACCAGTTTGGAGAAGTCCTGAAAGACCTTATCGGACGTTCCTTCATGACTACTCGCAAAGAACTGGGCCAACAATACATCGTCTTCCTTACTGTATCGCATCTTCTTCTCTGGCGGTACTGGAAGAGGGTCCTCATCACCGGTAGCCTCAGAGTATTCGAGCTCATGTTTGTGCCGTCGCCAGAACTTCATCCAAGATGCACGTGAGTGATGCGGGGCCTACGGCTGTTTTCAGGTCTCAGCTCATGAACGGAAAAAAGGAGGGCAAACCTTGGCAGCGACATCTTTCCAGAACACGACCATATCAAGGCGGGCTTGAGACCTATGCAGATATCAGCTGGATACCAAAAACCAGTATGACGCGCGGAGTCTCACTTTCGATATGCCAGGAAGCGAACCAAGAAAGTCACATCCTCCTCCGTGAACGCCACTCCTTTTCCCGTGGTACTCCTATACAGGGACCGTGGTGGCGTTGGGGAGCGAGTCCGAGATGCAAGAGCTTCTTGCTGTGCACGCTGACGAGCGGCCCGAATTGCTGCTGCCCCGACTCCGTGGCGGGTGGGTTCCTCCATGACTGGGTCCTCATCGCCTTCGCCTCCAGGTGACGGGGACCTATCGACGTCCATAGCATATCCGCCAAGTCGGATCTGGTGCTTGTTGCAATAACGGCGCCAGGAATAGAATCTGGCAAGTCGATTGGCTCTCAATTGGACGCAATCACTGATGTACTGGATACACACGTGTGGTGGGGAGCCTATACGATTGCAAGTCAGTTTGATATTCGACAGTCGGCTCAGAACATGGAACTCACTTTGACAGCAATACGCTCGCAAATCTCGCGAAGACTATTGAAACATCAGTTAGAGAAGCACTAGACACAGCGCTTTGGAATTAATGACCTCAGAACCAGTCCTTGCTCCTGGCAGTAGTCAATGTATTTCTTGAGGTAATCAATATCGTCGGCGGTGAATAAGTTCCCTCCGTATGTACTCTTGATCACTCTAGTCGGAGGAGTCGGTGATCGTGGCGCTGGGTTCCGGGGTTTAACGACCAGAGACGATGCGGGAGGAGCAGGCTGTGCATGCTGCAATGACGTGAGGTATAAATAAGCTACCAGTGTGGCGAAAACGTACCGGAGGACGGTTTTTCTTGCGTCCTCTTGTCCTCTCCGAGTCATCCGCCATAGCAATATCGTTGGACGTAGAAGGGCCGGCCTGAGGTTCGCTAGCATACGGCTGCGGTTGCTCGTACGTTTGCTCGTACTGCTGAATATATTCATTAACCTATAAAACCTGCCCATGTGGGACTTTCCTTACCGGCTGCTGATAATATTCGTTGGTGCCTCCAACCCCGCTGACGCCCCAAGCCTGAGCCTGGTCATCTCTGTACCTGTAATCGTACCCTGGCTGCGGCGCGATCATAGCGTTGGGCGGAGGCATATGACGGTGATATTCATCCCATCTTGCCTGGTCATACATATGCGTCTGCTGAGGTGCGATCCCATTCGCCGCTTGCCATGACTGCGGGGGGGCTGCAGCGGCAGGATGAATGACGCCAGGATGAGGATGCATAACTGGGTACGGGTAAAAGGGAGCGTGGGGATATGGTGCACCCTGAGCAGGTACAGGCTGGGGCGCAATCATGTGCGGGGGTGGTTGCGGTTGCGCGGCTTGATCTTGAGCGACTTGACCGGTCTGCATAGTCATCTCATGAGCGGGAGGTTGTGGCTGCACTTGCATCTGGGCTTGCACTGGAACCTGAGCTTGGACTTGCATCGGTTGCCCTTGAGGATGGGCCTGAACCTGAGCTTGAGTAGTCTGGGTCTGCTGTCGCGTGCTTCGCCTCGGAGATGTGTTCACCGCCGTAGTGGGAGCAAGGGACTGGACTTCAGGTTGTCCGACTCTAAACATGACTTCATAACGGGACTTTCGTATGCGACAACGGGCAGTGCTTACTGCTCATTACCGTTCACTTTACATCCTGCGAAGTTCGTCTGGTATGTCTGAAGAGCGCCTGCCTTGACGCACTCTCGGATCCACCTGGCGTCCAGGACCATCTTGCCTTTCTTGCCAACATATTGGCGATACAGGTTTTGGCCGGATTCCTTATGCGGATCAACTATTTGAGCAGAAGTCAGCGGTTTTGTGTTAAGCTTCTCACTAGGGAACGACAAGATATAGATCCGACATACCGATAATATAAGGAACCGCACTGTAACTAGGCGCCACAATGCCTCCATTTGCCTAATGGACGGACAGATGTCAGTCTCTTGAAGTCTCACGTGCCACCGTTTCAGCGCGTTACGCCCCCTTGTTTCATCGCATTCCATCGAGCACGACAAGGCTGGATCGATTCGAGCAGTAACGTACACTAGCTTCTGATGATCCTATAATTACAAGATGAACGTACCACCACAAGTTCGACAAGTTCATCTCTGTCCTCGACATCTTTCTCGATGTATAACGGCAGGGGCGTGCCCATCATCGGCTCCAAGAACAGCTCGCCCGTAGACTCGCCATCTCCTTCGACTCCTTGGGCGCGCTCATTCTCCCTTGCGCGTTGACCGCGACGGTTATTGCTTCGGGTGGGTGCCATGGGTCTTGGCCAGAAGGTATAGGTGCCAGTGGTGGTTGGAGTCCCAAGCGCGTCAGCGAATCAGGTCCGGGCGTTTGTTTTGCGGCGGAGTTCCAACTCTAATTAGGGCGTTCAAGAAATACGCAAAGTCAATATTTCAGTCTCTTGAACGAACTGATTTCTTGCATATATAATGCTGGTCGTACGCTGTTACCGTTTTTCTGCGGAATCCTCCTCCCGTCGCACGCCAACGGAATGCCCGGTTGTCTCGGGATGCTCGATGGCCCCAGGGACCTCGCAGAGCGCTCGAGATAATGCGTTCTATAGCGCAGGTTTCATCATTCATCTTCCAGTTCATTTGGACAGATGGATACTACACGCGTCTTTTGCCCTGGCGTTATGCGACCGTGTCCGACCAATCTTCGCCAAGGATTTCATTACTCCCGGGTGAGGGATATGGTGTCCGCATAGCCTCTCGGAAAACCTACACAGCACCTCCCTTTTCATATATAGCTGGACATAGAGGCCATCGCACCGGTACGGACGTAGCTCGGTCGCGCGTATATGGCCTATCTCGGTGCTCGCGATTCCGCCATGTTGGCATTCATTGCCATTGAATTTTTCATGGAATGGTAATCGGAAAGTTCCTGTCCTATATCGCCTATTGGCTCAGTCTTCCTCAATATCACGGTGACTATAATGGGGTCATCGCGGGTTCAGCTCATCCGATGTCTTCCAAGGTTTGGTTGGATGCCTCACTATTGCAGTCAAATTTCTTAGGTCGATGTTGTACGTCAAGTATGCCTGCGCAGCCTTACCGATGAAGGACGTTTCAAGGCCTCCAAGCCCCTTTGCAGTGCGTGCCTCACTATTGTGCCGGATGGAGGATGGTGCTGTTGGAGATCGGGGGCAAGGCAGCAGACCCGGTCGTAAGGATTTGTCTGCAGGTTCATGTTCGCTTCAACTCGTGTTAGTCTGCATGCTTCACTTCTGGGACCTCCACAGATTTTGACATTGCCGCCGGTAACGGATTTTGTTCGCCATCTGCGCTGTCAGTGCTGCCAGTGTTTTCTGGACAGCTCTTGCAAGGTTTTTGCAGATTTGGTAATTCATATTTTATCTTGGCTTTGCGCACTAACCATCACTCTTCCGTCCCGATAAGATGACGGAAATCCTCGCAGTCCTCCGCCATCAGGGAAAGAGTTGGATCATCATGATGTGCCAGAGTCATCGGACCTCAGTCATCATGGACCTCAGTCATCATGACAGGTCGCGCTATAGTAGAAGGTACACCTTCTGTTACAATCAATCAACTAACTACAGCTGCCGGACTCGCTAAAGGACAAGGCTTGGAGAATGATGATGCCTAAGGCAATCTGTTAATCTCCAAGATCCTTGGCTGCAACTCGGGAGGGCGGCGGGGGCTCTCTTGGGCTCTACAAGAGTTCCGCAAATCCATGTCAGGCGTACTGACCTGCATCGCATTAACTGTAGGCCAGGCTTTGCGTACGCTCCGCAAGTCCTGCTTCTCCTCTGAGGAAGCCAGGCCTTAAAGTTCAAGACCGAGGGTGAGCAGGTGAATGCGTCTTAAAGTTATAGCATGTCGATGTGAACGGAAGCACGACACGCTTATTTCAAGCATTGGCTATGAGTTCCTCAGTGTGTATGTAACGATAACCGTGGTATAGCGGCGCTCAAATAGCACAGTGACGCAGTAACGAGGAAGAAAACATTTGTATCGAGAGAAGAGGGTTCCTTCTTACAGCAATTTACAGCATGGGTCGTGAGAGCGGAGCGGAAGTATTTCTGTCCTGACGTTGGCACCCACAAGCCGTCTGACCGGTGGCGATGATAAGGTGGTATTTCAAAACCATCCTGGATGTTATTCTCACCCATCTGTCGCTGTACAAATGTCATGGAAGGTAGATGGCGTCATAGAGGATGGCAATATCGGCTGAACTGGGGGGCAAGTTGCTAGCTCCAAGAGCGAATGTCGCCTAGAGCGCCATCAGCACAGCAGAGGCGAGACACACGGGCGCAGAGTGATGATTGGTCCGGATCCGTTCGACTGAGAAGAGGAGGGGCCAGAACGGGAAGTAGGCGGGAGGTTGCTCCAGCGCAGGTTCTAGGAATCATCGAAAGCAAAGCTTGGCCATGTACTGGGAGGAGAGCATGGATAAAACATTGTAGAATTAGAGTTTGTCGCGGGAGAGAGAGTTCTGTTACGGCTACGCGAAGCAGAGGCGTGATGGAGTTTGTCGCTGTTTGTGCCGTGGTCGTAGGCGGAGATTGAAACGTGGGACGAATCAGCATCGCTACTCATCTTCCTCCCTACAGTCCCTCGGCACGCCGACCTCCTTCACGCCCCTCGACATGACTTCAGTCGCTGGTCGCAAAAAGTCCATCGTCTCCAACGCTGGCTTTCAGATTGAAACACCTGTCGCCCACAATACTTTACTCAATAAGGCCGCCTCCTCTTCCACCTCCCTGTATCAGCAATGTTCCGCCCTACGCGCTCGTCTAATGCGACTACCGTCTTTTCCTGATTATTTTGCCATCTCATCTCCCCGAGACTTGTCGCGCCAGTCCACGGATCCTGTCACGCAGTTATGGGACTGTTTTGCGCTCGGCTTTCCCCTCTGCTACATATTCAACCTCTTACCCCCGCCGATCACGCCCATAGCGATCGACACGAACCCCGCCTCAGTCGATGCCAACAACGAGCGCACCAAGAAGCGTGCAATTGCTCTCTTTGCCATGCAGCTGAGACAGGTCCCCGAGTGCGAACAGTTCACGGTGACGGATTTGTGGGAGAGGCACTCTAACGATGGGCTCGTCAAGGTGAGTATAGCGCTTCTTGTTCCCGTTATATGCATCTATAACGCCCCGCAGGCTGTCAAGACTGTGACTATGCTTGTTGATCGATTACCCGAAGACGTGTTCATGGAGGCCTTGCCTTCGTCCCCTCCTTCAGTATTCCCGGCCCACGAATCATCTGAGTCCTTAGCGCCCTCTGAAGTTACCGCTCATTTCTCGACACCCGCAAACGCACAGGAGGCGGCGCGGATGAATATTATACGGGAGATGGTGGAGACGGAACGCAAATACGTACAGGACTTGGAAGTGATGCAGGTGTGCCTGGCCTTATTCATCTTATTGTGTGAGCGATGGACTCACATGGACCAAAGAATTACTCCATGGCGCTATCCCAGAGCAATACCATAGACCAAGATACTATTCACCTGCTATTCCCTAATCTGAACAAGCTGCTCAACTTCCAGCGCAAATTTCTCATTCGGTTTGAAGGGACGGCTGAGATGTCGTGGAAGGATCAGCGATGGGGCTGCCATTTCATCGAATGCGTACGTTGCTTTGCTCAGTGATGGATATTGATACGCCTTTTTGTGCTGACTTTGGAACTCCCATTGTATTCATTTCGTCGGATCATGCCCGCCTCCATTCCCCACTATCCCCGCTCGAAAACAATAGGAAGAAGAGTTTGCAGTCTACGAACCTTACTGTGCCAACTACAATACTGCACAAGAAATTATGTTGGCGGAGGAACAGAACCTTATGGTGAGTGCGACATTGCAACCGGGCATCGTGGTCCTGTTGGCCTGGTAACATGCGGGCGCTCCGGCGCTTTCCGTCTTTGCTGACAAACACTTCACAACAGAGCCACAACAATCTGATCAATGTCAAATCCGAGTTGCCCGCCTTCCTAATTAAGCCTGTGCAGCGTATCTGCAAGTACCCTCTACTACTGGATGTGAGCTTGAACGTCCGGCCGCGCTATTTGAGCATCTAACCGACGTTTTTACCGTCATAGTCGCTTATCAAGGCGTCCCCTGCTAGCGAGTATCCGCATTACGATGAACTTGTCAAGGGTTGCGCCTCAGCCAAACGAATAACCGATAGAATCAATGAAGCGCAACGGAGAGCTGAGAATAAGCAGACCGTCAAGAACTTGGAGTCCCGCGTAGAGGATTGGAAGGGCCATCATCTCTCCAATTTCGGCGACCTGTTGTTGGACGACATCTTCGTGGTGACGAAATCTGACGTCGATCGCGAGTATCACGTTTTCTTGTTCGAAAAGATAATTCTTTGCTGCAAGGAGGCGTCTCTGTCCATGGTCAATGGCAAGAAGGTCAATAAGAGCAACTCGCTATTGAAGAAGCCACCTAACGGACCCGCCACGCCGCTTCCTGGCGGTGTCGGACCCCCGAAGAAAAAGACTACTCCACTCTTGTTGAAAGGTCGCATTTTCCTGAATAATGTGACTCAAGCGGCGCCCAGCACCAAATCTGGTTAGTGTCCCCGTCTCGCGGACTGTTACCCGGCTTAAATGCTTTCTTATAGGTTATTCGCTTGCTGTATGGTGGAAGGGAGAAGACGACCTCGAGCACTTCACTCTGCGGTGCCGGACAGACGAGCAACTGAAACAGTGGGAGGCTGCTATCAATCGTTTAATCAACGAGGTCGCTTCGCGCAGGATGTCCGAGAAGAACACGTCAAAGTTCGTGTCTCAGATGAGCAACAGCACCAGTCCGGCGCCTCAAGTGCGCCCCGGGATGCCCTACAACCATGAGAAGACGTATTCCACGACGTCGCAAACTAGCTACGGGACGCTACCACCGTATCCTGGTCCAGCGAATGGTACAGCGAGCCACCACCCGAGCCCTTACAGCAGCCAGGAGCAGATCCACAACGGCTACGCCAGCGTGAATGGTGTTGGTCCATATGGATACCCCCCGTATGAAGGCGGATTCGACCTCGATCCGGAGGATGAATACGAGGACTATCCGTCTGCGGTCAGTCGGCCGCCTTCCGGGCGCGGAACACCAGTGAACGGTCGCAGGTCCAATGTGCCAAGCTCGGTGGATCGAGAAGGTTACGAGACTGCACCGCCTCTCGTCAGGCTGGCAAGCCAATCCCTATCCCATCCCCCCGCTCCCGGCTTGCCTTCTGCGCCTATGTCTAATCGGCCCCCTACGACGCGCCTATCCTCAACTGCAAGTGTAGCGAGCCACGCGTCTGACGCCAGTTTCGGCACCGGTGTTAAACCCAAGCTACGAAGTCAGTTTAGCTCGACGCGACTGAAGGCTTCGTACGAGGTCGGGGAGGGTCGTCCGAATGGTGCTGCTCCGCACAACTCTATGCCGTCGATGCGAACGAGAAGTGCGAGCCAGCCTAGTACTTTCGTCCCGCGGCAGGTGCCTCCCCCATTGCCTACGTCGATGCCCTGGGTGGATCAGACCCGTGCCCAGGCCGGTTCCAACAAGCGGGGGAGCGGTTCCAGCCAGTCGACGGGTGAAAGCTCTGATTACTCGCCGCAAACAACCTCGCCGATTACACCGTATGGCTCGAGTGACTCTTCGATAGGCGGTGCGCTTCGACCTTCACGATCTCAAAACTTCGACAACTACGGGAACCCTTCCTCCAAGTTGGCCCCGCAGGTGAAAGTGAAGGTGCACTTCCACGAAGATATCTTTGTGATCCAAGTGCCAAAATCCACCGAGTACGTCGAGCTCGTCGAGCGCGTCGGTCGCAAGATCCGTCTATGCGGTCCCCGGCGAGATGACGGTCCTTTACGCGTCAAGTACAGGGACGAGGACGGTGACATGGTGTCTCTCGGCTCCACGGAGGATGTACAGATGGCTTTCGAGTCATACCGACCTGGCAACCAGGTGACTCTCTACGTGACATGAGTCTGCGATACCGAACTCCCTGTCTGCCTTGCTCTGTGCCTCTTTAGTACCCTCTGCTGCATCTGACCCATAGCATCGTCCAGCTTCTCTTCGGAAACCATCATCAGTCTGCACTGCATTTCTTCTCGTTCTCGTATTGATACACTTGGGATCTCCACTATTGTGTACATTGTTTCCATCTCTTCTGTACTGTCGACCCTCTCAGCACTGCGCTTTGCTAATATTCGGTTTCTTTTACGCCGTGCCTTCCTCCGTGTGGGCCGACAAGGACTCCTGTTCGCTCTTTGATCGCGCATCCCCCTCACTCCTTCGGCTCTTAGCTTATTATTGGTCTGGATCTTTTGTCTGGAGATTATGTTCGATAGGGGCTCAGCGTGGTCATATCCATATGTAACATTTATTATTAGAGTCATGCATGAGATGCTACACTTCGGAGTTTCTGCAACCCTGGAGATGAGCTGGCTTTTGGGACCTGAAGGTTGTGCTTTAGCTTTAGCTACGGTAAGCATACCACCTTTCGTCTCTTCCTCGCTCGGCTGGTCACTCTGCAATCATCTATGAGCCTCAGTAGACCCTTGCCACCACTTGTGGCGAGTACGAGACGACAGCGCGAGGTTTTGTAGCAACTTCGTGCAGATATATGCGATCAAAGCGGAGCTGAGAGGACGCAAACCAAGCCACAATCCATATTGCCGTTCATATCTATGGCATAGTTATGGACAGGCTGCCATCCCATCTAGAGGTACGTAGTTGGGAACAAAACTCAAATTACCGCGCAGGCTGCAAGGGTTGAAATTTGGCTTCGCCAGCGGCGGCGGGTAGACTTGCGGGCGCGTCTCCTCGAATGAGACGCGTCGGGCGTTACTTGCGTTCCGGGTCGAGGATTGTAAGACGGTGTGTAGTGGCTCCTCATGAAGCGGGAGGAGGTACCGGAGCGCAGGCAGCGACTACGGTGGTCGTCGCAGTACTATGTCGGAAAAATCATAAATACCTTACCTGGCATGACTCGCCGTGATCAGGCCTGGTCAGGCCGTCAGGTCGGAGACACCCTGATCAGATTCAAAAATGCATTATATCCCCTGATCAGGGTAGGGACCAAAGACTATGAAAGAAGTATTACTCTACTATACTCGGACATCCTTGTTACTTACTCCTGCATACATACTGTTGCTTACTCTTTATACCACTTCATGCTCACGCTCCTACCCAGCGTTCGTTCCGAGGCGGCGCGAATCCGAGGGCAGGTGAAGTGGTCGGGATAGTCAGACCTAAGCGCGGTAGCCATGTGCTATCCACGCGAATCTTATGTAAGGAACTATGAACCTTATTTTTGCTTGCCTCTCCACGACCGCTGGCGGAAAACATATACAAACACTCGCCACCGTTACGGGTGACAGCCCGTTCAGGATGCTTATGTCAGGTATAGGTGCGCGCCACAGACGCGACTAATCAACACGAATCAGAGAAGAAAGTTTGTTCATCCGCGATGTCTTTGCGCGTGGAATGCAATGAGACATTGACAGGGCTCACTAACCATGATATTCCTGTGTTTGAATTCTTGTCAGTGCTCCTAACCGGTCTGTCGTCTACAACATGGACATACCAGTCTCCCATATTCCGTATTAATGTCATGGGCACACAAAGTCAGCCGGGAAGATCATGCATAAGCGATCAAACAGCTTGTTGACTCAGATAACAGCTGGCATCTCGGAGCACTGCATGCATTGTCCAAGAAGCTGGAAAATTTTTGTATTGAAGATGTGGCTGAAAACCTTGCGCAGACAACATCCTTGTCGCGGCGGAGGATGGCTTGTGCGACATGTACCTGCCATAGACACGGCCGGTGTCCTAACTTCTCAAAAACACACTGTCTAATCTCGCCCACGGAGGGAGCAGTATTTTGGTCAGGCATAGCGGTTAACATCTGTAATGGAGCAGGCTGCACGAGAGAAACTATCGTGCGGGCAAAGATGCGTCTGACGCGACGCGTCGGTTTACATAAGCCAGTAGAGGATTCCTGAACGGGCTGTCACCCGTAACGGTGGCGAGTGTTTGTATATGTTTTCCGCCAGCGGTCGTGGAGAGGCAAGCAAAAATAAGGTTCATAGTTCCTTACATAAGATTCGCGTGGATAGCACATGGCCACTGCGCTTAGGTCTGACTATCCTGACCGCTTCACCTGCCCTCGGATTCGCGCCGCCTCGGAACGAACGCTGGGTAGGAGCGTGCTTCATGCTATGGATCACAGACTCGTCTAATACTAATGTTACTGCGGCACAAGCCGGAATCGAACGCCGGGCTTCTGCGCGTTCGCCACCTCGCATTGCCATTAGACTATGGTAGAACTAAGCATCTGTTGTGCGAGTAAGTTATATATGCCACCATCACTGGGCCGTTTCACTAGCAGATCTAGGCGGTCTTTGGGCAGCCGAAGAAAAGCTTAAATTGTCTCGCAGGTGTCAATATGTTTGTATCCAGGCTGTTGGCTATAATTTAAGACACAATAGTAGGTACAAAAAAAAAAGCTGAGATGTATATATAGGACCCATGAATGATCATGCCTGACTCGGCCTGATCAGTACCTGGCCACCCTCGAAACATAACCTGATCAGGCCTGATTGGGCCGTCAGGCTTCATTATGCCTGGTCAGGCTTTTCGTACTTTTCCGACATACGTAGTTACTCTGTCCTCCACCACCTATTCCTTTGTTTCAGGCGCAATGTGTGTATGCCCGATTCCGTCCTCTCTGAGAACCTCTTTAACTCGCCTCAGCGCGTATTGTATGTCCACGCCTCTCTCAACCGTAATCAGCTCCCCGTGCTTTATGACTTCACCCGAGCCCAGGTCCTGCCACGGTCCATGCAAGCCCGTCGGATAAAGCCAGAACGCAAAAGAGTCTGTCGTCCTTTCGCCATTCGGGCCTGCCCTGCCCTTGTAACGAATGTAATCTTCCATGCCTGCAAAGTCCTCTGCGTTGGATATCTCGTCAAATACATAGACTGCGAGGAGCGCCGCTAGGAGCGACTGCGACGAACTGCTCGATCCAGCCTCTGTGTACGGATACTGTGCTGGTCTCCTGTATGCCTCCTCCTCTTCTTGCTTGGCGGCAATTCTTCGAGCAGGGGACATCTCGGTCTTGAGCGAGGAGCTATCTTGCTCCTGTATACCTATACCTGTCAAGTCCGTCTATGCGTTACTGGGTGCTAGGACTTACCTCTTCGCGAGGAGTTATCTCGGAGGGGACAGTTGAAAGCTGAGCAATTCCTTAGTCGAACAGGCATTTATACTCTGGCCTTGCTGCGCGCTGTCAGTGCCACAGCCCTGCGGTCCCAGGATCGTTGAGTCAGGTGACATGTCTCCTGCTACAGCGAGTGTCATAGTCATGGCTATGCATTACAGCCTCCCTGATTCATGCTCAGAGAGTTTTGACATGCGGCATAGGCGCTTCGTCATGCTATGCATTGCCCTGGGTGCTCCTCGGGATACCAGCAAGACTATGGGACAGTGGACTTTCCACCTTCTGATATACCTGTCGGGACTTTTGGTGCAGGTTTTTCTGGCTCTATTCCCTCTGAGCTCCAGACTCTTTCCTTGTCTACAATCCGGTCTCCGCGCCGCTTGAGGGGCGCCCAAGTTAATAGCAATAAATGCAATGCCGCCTCCTGTTATGTTCCAGCCCTCGACTCTTAGATATTGCTGCGGCCGCTGCCTGCTTGTCTGCATTCTTGCTGGTCTTTGCCATCCAATCGTAACGCGTAAAGGTGTGTGCCACTGCCGTGAATACTCGACAGATGTATAAACTCCTTCTCGTCTCGTACTTCCGTGCCCCCTCTGATCATGACTGCCACAATATAACGGTCTAATCAGTTCCACTTCCTCGTTAACTCCCGGCGGGCCGCCAAGGGCCGGTGCATGAAGTTACAACTGATGTGTTCCCATGTTCTCGTGCGACGACCTCGGTACTTCTCCCTTCAGACTCTACACAATTTTCCCAGAAACGATGTTACTGACGTCGACGCACAGTGCTCGCAACCTATCGCTCAGTGATGCCTCACGTAAGGAGCGGGCCGCCGTGGCGCGTAGGAGCACGCTGGTAAGTCGCAAAAATAGCTGGCAAAGGGATATAAGAGCAACGGCCATGGTAGAATGGGAAGACAGCTTTCTGTGCTTTGCGCTAGACGCTCCTCTTGTTTCTCATAATGCTGGCAAAACTGTTGGTCGCTGGGCTGTTCGTCTCTGCTGTTGTCTCCGGGGTTACGACTCGGAGTGCCGACTGTGTAGGGACCATCGCCTCCTTGAGCGATGTCGCGTCCGCGCAGGAGTGCTCGACTGTTAACATTGAGGGGTTCACGGTGCCCGCCGGCGAAGGTTTTACGCTGTCCCTCGTAGACGGCGCAACCGTCAATTTACGTCAGTATTGCGCCTGCTCTTATTCTTACTATTTAGTTGAGACCATGTCTGTTTAGGGGGTGACGTCTTGTTTGGCAACCTGAGCTGGGCGGGGCCGCTGTTTACTATTAGGTGCATATCCCATCATGTTTAATTATCGTTCTCTGTTCTCACATGCCGTCGCAACAGCGGGAACGACATTACCTGTGAGTTTCGTTCCGAAGCTCGAAACCTTTAGCCCTGACATTGTCACAAGTCAATGGAAATGGATACAGGTTCGATGGCGGAGGCCCATTCTACTGGGTTAGTGTAAAGCTGAGCTGGAAATATATATCACATTGACGTACAATTAAATCTCGCAGGACGGTCTTGGATCTAATGGAGGCATAACAAAGCCACGCCCCATGCTAAAGTAACTCCAGCTCTACTAGCCTGTCGATTTGATGTTTATGCATCGCTCATTAGGATCAAGATGTCTGGGAAATTATCCGTTTGTGCTCGGCTCATGTCATATTGTACAATCCCTCACGCCATTCCCTTTGGGATTCCCAGAACCTGTACGTGGTGAACTCACCGGCACAGACGTTCTCCGTCTCGAATCCCGGGCCGCTTGTTATTTCGTCCGTGACGGTTGACGACTGTACGTATTGCGCCCTAACTCTCTCTCATGCACTAACCTAAGGAACATTTCGCAGCACAGGGCAATTATCCCAACTCCCAGAGCAACGGCCTCGCGGCTGGTAAGTGTTAGTGCCATGGCAGGTAACTGTACCATTCATGGGAGTATCGCCATTCAGGTCACAACACCGACGGATTTGACGTCAGCACCACAGACCTGGTCATTGAAAATAGGTATAGTAGTCTCACTCACTAGCTGCAACAGCCTATTCTTATTGTCTTCTTTCATGCAGTACCGTCAAGAACCAGGTATACGACCATTTTGTACAGCTATCCTACTCCATGATTTGAAGAATGACCTTTCCTCAGGATGACTGTATCGCCATCAACGAAGGCTCCAATATAGTATTTACCAACAACGTCTGCTCAGGCGGGCATGGCATTTCCATCGTGCGTTCTTCAAGTTTACATTCGTAACGGTCTCATGCCGACCACTGTGACCAGGGCTCCATTACGTCCGACCACTCCGTGTCCGGAGTAGTGATCTCCAATAATCATATCATGAACGAGTGCGCCTATTTGACATATATCAATTGGGGCCAGTAGTAACATGGTTTCCCGGGACAGGCAGCAGGCCATCCGCATCAAAACGGACGCAGTAGCGTCCAACAGCACTGTCTCCAACATCACTTATATTGTGCGTCTTCTGAGAAGTATCCTCCATCATAGTACCATGTGCTGATGTGCGCACCTGTACTGGCAGGGAAACACTGCGACGAATCTCACCAAGTTCGGTGTCTTGATAGATCAGGTGAGCTTTGCCTTCTCTGCCACGGGCCGGATTGAACTAGAGTCGCATGTAATGACCTGAATCTATAGAGTTATCCTAGCACGCTTGGCGTTCCCGGTGCCGGCGTCTTGATCTCGGTAAGTTACAGTTTGCAGTTCCGCTCGGCGATGTTCGTAGATCTACTGACCTGACCTTTTAAGGACATCAATTTCATCGGCGCCGAGTCGAGTATATCCGTGGCTAGTGGTGCGGACCGCGTCGCTGTGAACTGTGCAGTGGGAGGCTGTCTTGGTGAGGAAGCCAACTGTTTCGGTAGAGACGACTGCTGATGTCGATGCTGGACCAACAGGAACGTGGGACTGGTCGAGCCTGAAAGTATCGGGAGGAAAAGCTGGACCTATCAATAACTTTACAGGCATTGATGGGTTCACGCAGTAGTAGTCCGTCACTGTAGTCTTCGGCACTGGGCAGTGCCTGGGAAATGTGCAAGTCGAATTCCGGAGAGCTCCTTGATCCTGAACCACCACCTGGTTCTGGATTTCCCACGCGCAAGCCAGGGCAAGGAGGGGTCGTCGAGCCCCAACCGCGAGGTCTGCTCCCATAAAATGCACCTCGACTGCACTCTGCTCGTTACGGACGATGAGAGATATACCCGATACCACAACTGACGTACGAACTCTGCGCGCTCGCCGCAATCCCGCCAACCTCGCCAATGCGAACTCCTACTAATGACACCTCCGAGACCTACCCTGTAGCTACTGATCCTCCCAAACAAACACACAGCGTACGAGATCACCCCCCACGAGTGAAAGCCATCGCACCCTACTAGACTCACATCGTCCCCAACGACACCTGTACGCGCACCACCCGCCCTGCTAGCAGGTGCGACCGCAGGCACCCAAACGCCGCCCCACGCCCCCCGCCCACCGGGACCCCGGCGAGCCCCCCGGGGAGCCGAAACCTTACTGAATGATTATCAAAATTGAACCCTACCGTTATGGCAATTCTGTTACCTTCCCACCCATGCCCGAACACCATGAACTGGCCGGGCAACCCCCCCTCCCAATTAGTTGAGCCCCTGCAGAACCAATACACCGTGGGGATAACACTGCGACCCAAACACCAGCCCCCACGACCCCCTCCTACCACTCGCGCATGCCCAGACCATATCCTGGATACCTGACATGGAACACATACTTATGTATCCCGCAGTCATCCATCCCATTCTAGCCCCCCCCATTCACAATAGCCCAGGAACCTCCTCCCACCCTAATATCCTATGTACGTACACTTGATATCTAAAACATGGAAACCTACCAGCCCCAACATATGTGCCGCAAACCAACCCCATTACGTTACCTCTTAACACCCCATAAAAGCGGTGGAACCATGCCCACCTCCCCAGACATCATGCCCCAGCTCATAGCAGACCGCCCTTGCCTTATGGACGGCTGCCCTACACGGGCGCAGCTAATATGCCAATCCTGTCTGACCCTTCTCTACTGTGCCAGACTGCATGCTGTGCAGTCCCTCCACCGCCTACCTTCCCATATTCCCCTGTGCGTCTGCATCCTGCGGACCCGCTTCCAGTGTACCACTATCCTCCCAGCCTACATGGATGCGCACCCCCCTCCCCACCAAGCCACCTATGCAGCCACAGCTATGATCTTCTGGTTCCGACCGAGTATGCCCACCCATCCCACTCACATCCCCCGCTGACCCAGATCCCATATACAGGCCGCCCTGAGCTGCATTACTTTCCGTCACGTGGACCCACTCCCGGAACCATGCGCGTCCTTAACACCTTGTTCGAAGGCCGGCCCTTCTGCTCCTTCAACATCCCACACTCTCCAGACGGGCACCACCTTCACCGCCCCATCACAGTCTGGTTCGAAGAACTGGCTTTCGCTCAAGCCGGTCACGACCTCCTGCCTCACAATGAATCTATTCTTCGACTCACCGACGGAGGCCTCAGAATGCGAGGCCTAGTTCTCATAGGGTGCTGGGAAAGCGGCCCGGAGATCGTCGAAGATAACCTTGTCGTAACTGCAGAGGACGTTTATTTCGCACTAAACTACCTCCTCTATATCCATTACAATCCCGCACCTGTACCTAACCTCTAAAATCCCTCTCCTTACTACTTACAATCTAATGCAACCCCCACTCCTCCTAGAGCAACAAAATACCCTTCACTCGACTGCCAATGGTATGCCTTTACCTCGTGATATGCTTCCACCGAGTGCTCCGGGTCCCCAGATCTGCAACACACACGCACGACATACGCACCACACAGACACAAACATTGCGCCACCGGCCGCCCACGCGCAGCAGAACCGACGCACTCCTCCGAAGCCTTACAATGCCAACTTCAACTTCGCAAGACTAGCGATACCAACGTCGCAGACGAACGCCACCGGCTGTTGACGCGTTGCCAACTCTGGCCCCCCCTGGCCTCCACCATTCTGACTTGGTCCCGCGACGCCCTTGCACCCATGGACCGACAGACGTATAAAAGCGGCCGCGCGCGATGCAATCGCCCAGCTCCCTACCCACCCGGCCCACCACAGCTCGACACTGCTCTGGCTTACCGCCCTCCACTACCTAGCCAAGATGCCGAGCGACCCCAGCGGGAAGCAGATACGCGACGCCACGCTCAAGGCGAATACCAAAACCAAACGTAGGACGAGGAATAGTGGTGCTGCCGACGAGCGCGACATGCCGCCGGTGCCACCCCAAACGGTCCCGGTGCGAGATGAGAGTAGTATCACCATTTGGGCCCCCAGTACGCAGAACCTCCCCTCCGTCCGGCCCAAAGTCTGACACTCCCCTAGCTCTGACGCCCGAGCTGGGTGAACAACCCCCATCCCCTACAGCACCCGTGCCGCCACCTCCACCCACATACGCGAAGGCAGCCGCGGCAGCCCCACCGAAGTCTGATCACGGGACAGCCGCCTCCATCCACGCGCCTGCTCGCGACCCACCTGTCCTTACCCTCACCATTCCCGTCCCCAACAAAACCAAACCAGATCTTACCGACGCCCGGGACGCACTGGAAGACGGCGCCATGGGCGATGACCTATCACCCTCCCCCTCGCCAGTTAGCTCCCCTGGGGCTCTGGCCGAGCACACGGGCATGCTAGTGGACCCGGACCACGAGGTACGCCCTGAGACGACGATCCGTGTAAATGACCCAACCACTCTGCTACGCAATGGTATGACGCGCGGCACCGCAGCCCCACGCGCGACTCCCCGAGACACTCTAGTCTTACGTGCTGAAGCCAACGCCCGCATTGCGCAACGGGCTCGCGTTATTGCTGAGCATCTGCAGGGAATACCCCATGCCATACCACCACTTACGCCCGCTCGAGCCCGCCCGCACTCTAACCACGCGGGCCGCCTCACCCTCAACGACACGCGCTCACCCACACCCGGAATGCCCACTCCACATACCCCGCCGCCTCGACATTCTGCCCTCTCGCCGGATCCGGAACGCATGGTCGAGGACCCGGTCTCCCCCATTGCCTACCATCATGCTGTCATGCAGGCAGCCGAGGACGCGCGGCACATCAACGCGCTTGGCCTCATGGCCTCGGGCGGTGAACCCACAGACCTGTTGAATCCTGCACCCGCCCCGGCCCCGCCCTGCGACTATACCTTACCTCCTCTGGGCGGCTTCCCTGCCCCGATTGTCTCGCGGCCGGGCCAACGCTTCTCTAACATTACAACCTCCACGGTGGGCGAGTGGATCGCCCTGCAGTGTGACGGCCGGAAGCTCCTCATCACTCCCGCAAACTGCTGCGACCGTGATCCCAAGCTCACAGACACGGTCATCACCGCGGCGCTCATGCGAGAGGTTGGCCGCATAAACGCTAAGACACCCACCCCCTCGCCGACAGACTACCACATTGCCCCACCGACTGTCATGCAGCCTGATCAACCGCCGCCCACCTCGTTCCTGGGATACAACTTCCCCGAAGCTCTCGCTGACCACCTGCTGGAACAGGGCTGGTGGAGCGCCGACAACATCACTTTCTACGTTGAGCCCTTCCTCACGCTAGCCGACATCAAACCACCTGAGTTCATTGGACAAACGGAGGGCTTCACGACTGACTCGGCAGACGTGGTGCTCGGCGCCATACGATCGGCACTGAACGACGACCCGGCATCCTCCGACATGATCAAAGTACTTACCGATGACCTCGACCTGGAAGACGACCTATACGCGATCGCGATCCTGTCCGACCTCCTACCGAGCCTCGATGCCATCAAACTCGACCGCAAAGCACGCGGCGGTCTCGAGACCCCTGTCTTCAACATCTTTCTTCGCTGGAGCCCCTTCACGACGCTTGAGGCATGGATTAAGTTTCGTAATATCCTCCTCCATCAGGCATACCCTACCGTGCTCTTTGGTACCGGTCGACTCACCACACCCCTCTCGTGCACCATATGTACCTGCGCCACCCATACCCGTGGCCTGTGCTCTCTCCCCTCCATTGCCGGCTGGAAGGGCCCGGACAATGACAGTTTCGGCCTCACCCGTGCTAACCCTGAGCCCCACACCGGCAAATACTTCGACACCATCGCCTCCTTCATACCGACTGTTGCAGGGCGTGGCCCGTACCAAGCGCCAGGTCGCGGTAGGGGCCGCGGCAGGGGGCGCGGACAAGGACGTCAGCACTAGCCTCTCGCACACCCCCCCCTTGTATGAAATCTTTTTTTGCCCGAATTTCTTCTGAGTTCCACATCTGCCCCGCGCAAAATCCCCACTCTCGTAAAAATGCTCTAGCCCTACAGTACTTAGTCATATGCTATATAATACTGTCTGTATGCCTACCATGCAATATATCCTACATACAGACCTATATCGCTACCCACAAGAGGGGGACCTACTTCGCCCGATCCAACTTGGTAGAGCCCCCCCCACGAAAAAGACGCGGGTGCCCCGGGAGTGCATCTGCGCCATCAACACTGGCTGCCCAAATATACTGACCGTATGCGGGACAGGAAAGCAGTTAAGTCTAACCTCTCGAAACACCTGGCAGTGTGCCTACGGAAACCTATTCAGGTTTGAACGAGCCGTGTCGAGAGACTGAAGCGACAGGCAGTACCTAGGGTCTCCGTCGGGGGTATGACCCTAGTGAACCCTCTAGCATAGTTCGCTGCGAGGGCCGGTATATGCCCACCCTGTCCTACCCCACTGTCGTAAGGTAGGATAAGTAGAGCGACTCCAACCCACTCCTCCTCAGCTATTATAAGGCCTGGTTCTGTTCTCGGTTTTGGTTCGTCCCTCCCTCTCAGCCAAGCGGGCGGTATGATTGCCGCCCGAACCACCTGTGATGAAGCTGATGGGGAGCTCGGTGGCGGAGTGGCTAATACCACAGACACTCAGGTCCCGCCTGAAGGGGACCCTCCGCAAGGAGCATCTTTACCACACCACCCCAATCTACCGCGAGGAAAAAACACCCACGCAAACATTACACTTGGAATGCTCAACATGCGTGGACGCCTGTCTGTCTCACCAGGCCACGCAGCATCGTCAAAATGGACAACTATTCACGCCTTGGTACGCAATAAGCGGATAGGCATTCTTGCCTTGCAGGAAACCCACCTTACCCCACCTCTGGTAGATGACATCCACAATCTCTTTGGACGCCGACTCCTGGTCATCAACTCACCCAATCCTACCAATCCTACCTCGTCCGCAGGTGTAGCTTTCGTTCTGAACCGGGAAGTCACCTCTATTTCCGACCTGCAGATCCGCGAAATAATCCCCGGACACGCGCTCCTCCTCACCACTTCCTGGCACAACTCCACCTCACTCTCCGTACTCAATGTCTATGCACCAAATGACTACCATCAACAGGCCGCCTTCTGGGAAACACTAGAAGACTACTGGTCTACGCACACTCTACCAAAACCAGACTTTATGATGGGCGACTTCAATCTGGTTGAGGACCCTATAGACCATTCCCCACCTCGGCTGGATCCCCAGGCCCCTTCTGCAGCCCTACGGGACTTACGTCTCTCTCTCAACCTCGTTGACGCCTGGCGGGCAGATCGACCATCTGATCGCAGCTACACCTTTTGAACCAGCGGCAACACCTTTTCCCGTATCGACCGCATCTATACCAAATACAGGACCCTGCCCTACCTGTATGAGTGGTCTATAGGACCTAGCATTGTTCCAACTGATCATAACCTGACGACGGTGAAGTATTCACCCCTCACTGCCCCCTTTATCGGTACAGGACGATGGACGTGGCCTATGGGACTCCTCCACGACGACAAACTTCTATCTGCAATTGTCGACCTTGGTCTCCAACTGGAGAAAGACCTGGCTAACCTTGCAAGTGCTCGCTCACCGGAAGCAAATGCACAACGCCTCTGGGCCCACTGGAAAGAACGTGTCCGCACTCTCTGTAGACAACATGCCAAAGTGACCCTTGCTAAAATAAATAACAAAATTACTGCTCTAGAACGCGACCTGACTCGCTCTTTAAACGATCCCAGCATGGACATGTCTGACGAGGCACGTGCACACTCTGCTGCCCTGGAGGGCGAACTGGCCCACCTCCAGAAAAAACGCTTCTCGAACACCCAACTTTATGGCCAAGCTCAGTGGGCAGACAAAGGGGGCCGACCAACCAAGTTTGCTGCAACTGTCCACCGAGACAAAAAACCCCATGACCTTCTCCACCGTCTTGCAGTTCCAGGAACCTGTCCCATCCAATATATTACTCGCTCCGATGAGATGGCGGAGCTTGCACGAAACCACCACCATCACCTGCAAGAGGACGGACGCCTCCCCCATGCACCAGGTGTCCGACAGGCTGATATATCAGCAGCTACCTCTGCTGTACCTATGAACCAGACCCTTCCCCATGCTGCAGCCTCCCACCTTCGAGACCTCCTGACTGAAGAACAGATCACTGAGTCCCTCCGTGCCTCCAAAAATGGGACAGCCACTGGTATGGATGGCCTGCCTTATGAACTCTGGAAAACCCTCCACGAGCGTCACAAACTCTCCCTCAAACAGCACCCGCAGTCACCCTCATTCAATATTATCGGTGCACTTACCCAGGTCTTCTGCAACATCCAATTACATGCTGTCGACCCCACCACATCTTTCACGCTCGGCTGGATGTGCCCGATCTTCAAGAAGAAAGATAGGACCGACATCGCTAACTACCGCCCTATCACCCTCCTCAACACCGATTACAAATTGCTCACTAAAGCACTTGCCATACTACTCTCTGCCCACGCATCGTCGCTCATCCACCGGAATCAGGCAGGCTTTATCCCAGGCCGATCCATCTTTGACCAAGTACGGCTATCCCACGCCATGATCCACTATGCTGAAGCCATGGAGGAGGATGGCGTCATCATCACCTTAGACCAAGAGAAAGCCTATGACAAAGTTGAACATGACTACCTTTGGGCCACCCTGCACAAGTTCGGGCTCCCAGCCCTGTTTATTGATACGGTACGTTCCCTGTATGACACTGCCTTTACACGGGTAGCCATAAACGGAACCCTTAGCTCCCCCTTCCATGTCACCCGTGGGGTGAGGCAAGGTGACCCCCTCTCCTGCCTCCTATTCGATCTGGCAATTGAACCTCTAGCCTGCATGTTACAGGCTTCACCAACCATCCACGGATTCCAAGTCCCGGGTATCTTAGACAACGTCCTTGTAACACTCTTTGCTGATGACACCACCGTTTACCTCCGCAAAGCTGATCGGTATGCCGACCTTATCCTATGTCTCGAGACATGGTGTCGCGCCTCAGGTGCGCGCTTCAACAGTGAAAAAACTGAGATCATACCTGTTGGCTCAGCCTCCCACCGCTCCCGGGTTCTCACGACACGATGCCTACACCCCGATGACACCCCTCTCCCGGCCTCTATCCACATTGCACAAGATGGCGAAGCCGTACGCTCCTTAGGTGCCTGGATTGGCAATAATGTTGACAACTCTGCCCCATGGGAGGCCACGTTGGACAAAGTTAACCACACTCTAACAAGATTTCTGCGGGGTCACCCTACCCTTTTTGAAAAAACACATCTGATCCAGGCGACTGTCGGTGGTATGACTCAATACTTAACCAAAGTACAAGGTATGCCCCCCCCAGTGGAAGATGCTCTGGTAAAAATAACACGCCGCTTTATCTGGGAAGAAAACTCCTCCAACCCGCCTATTGCGCTGGACCATCTATACAAGCCAGCTACCAAAGGAGGACTTTCCCTACTCGACCTCAAAGCACGTAATGACGCTATAGAACTGACCTGGTTGAGAGCCTACCTCGACCTCTCCCCCCACCGCCCCACCTGGGCCTTTGTCACCGACCTCCTCCTAAATGTGCTTGCCCCAGACGGCATTGCCGAAGCCGCCCTGTTCAACACCTTCCTCCAGAAATGGGACGTCCCACTTGCCGGCCACCGCGCGGCCCGCCTCCCCCAGGACGTCCTCCTCATGCTACGAACTGCACGCTGCTATGGTGTGGCTTTTGCACCCCGGAAGCTGTCCAGTGCGCTCAAGCGGCAACTCCCCGCCTTCTACCTACTAGGTGCCCCACCCCATACCTACATTGCCCCGAAAATCGATTGCCTCATCCACGAACATGCTGCTAAGACCATCCATGACCTCCTCCGAGTCTCGAACCGCCTTCGTGACCCCCCCAGGTTTGGCACCCACCACCCTCGTCGTAACTGTGCATGCTCGGACTGTACCTCTGACCGACACCATGGATGCGCGAACCCACATTGATGTGTACTTCAAGCGCAACACATCCTTACTTCTCTCTCCTCCAAGCTCAACCCCTTCCACCTCCCTGCCACGGACGATCTATCCCTTATGCATCGCCGCCAGGAGAAAAATCGGCAAGCTCTTCACTCTCGGGGAACAATAGTGTTTGACCCCTCCCTCACGGCCAAGACCTCTCTTGCTGAGTGCTTCCGTGTCTTTGTCCGACCTGATGAAGTCCCACACGAACCAGCTTATAGACTGCGACACCCAGCCCCGGGCCTGAACCTAGCCCACGAGCACCTGACGATCTACACAGATGGCTCCTGCCTCGATAATGGCAAAGGCACCGCCCGTGCAGGCAGCGGCGTCTTTGTCACCCCAGGGCACCTGTACAACCAAGCCCTCCGTGTTCCAGGTGAGGATCAATCCAACCAAGCTGGCGAGCTACTCGCTGTTGTAGTGGCCCTCCAGATTGTCCCGACCTTTGCCCCCATCACCTTCGTCACAGACTCCATGTATGTAATCCACAGCCTTACTGAACACCTGGGTGCTTGGGAAGATCGCGGCTGGGTAGGCATCTCCAACAGCCTGCTCTTTCAAGCTGCTGCCTACCACCTACGCTGCTGCTCCGCGACCACATCCTTCAAATGGGTCAAAGGGCACAACAATGACCCTGGAAACGAAGCTGCCGACCTCCTAGCCAGGGAAGGCGCCCTCAAGGACACCCCCGCTGATATTACGCTATCAGTCCCTCCACCCTTCCGGCTACCGGGAGTCAAACTCTCCTCTCTCACGCAGTCACTCGCATACCAAGCTGTCCGTGAATTAAAGACCAAAGACCTTCCGCTGCGTACGCGATCTGCGCAAAACCTGTCGCGTATACAGGATGGTCTCCTAGCCTCCACACAGACTCTGGAACACGAAGCCAACCTGTGGCTGGCCTTACGGAACTCGGCTATCCGCCCTGTTGTTCAACAATTCAACTTCAAAGCTACGCATGGTGCGTATCGCGTTGGTGACCACTGGGCACACATCCCAGGCTACAAAGACCGGGCACCCTGCCCAATATGCCCCAATCTTCATGACAACCTCGATCATATCCTTGAAGACTGTGCCATACCAGACCGAGACCTGATATGGTCCCTTGCCCGCGACCTGTGGCCCTCCGCCTATGGCCCATGGCCCGCCCTCACCTACGGCGCCATGATCGCTGCTGGAAAACTGACTGTCACCCCCCCTCGCAGGCGTGCTCCGGACCCTCGGACAACCCGTGGCACTACGGCGACAATGCGCCCCAATCCAGGCGCCTCCCGCCTACTCCGTATACTTGTCTCTGAGTCCGCATACCTTATCTGGGCCCTGCGCTGTGAACGCGTAATCCAAGGTAAATCCCACAATGTGAACTCTGTCCTTAGCCGCTGGACAAATGCCATAAACTGTCACCTTCGTATCGACTACATTACGGCCACCAAAATTTGCCGCACGAAACGTGCCCTTCGCTCCGTCTTCCGAACGTGGGCACTCGTCCTCAAGACGTACCACCCGAATGGCCCCCCCGAGGCCCCGCAAGAAGAGGTTTTAGACGGTATCCGACCGCCTGGCTTTCTTATTCAACAGAGAGTCCGGGCGTTGGAGGGAGTCCGTCACTTCCCGGAATACGGGAGCCCATAAAGGGTTTCCTCTCCGGACCAAGTGGAGGGTATGCCACTTGCTATAGCTGCGACCTAGGGCTGTACGTAGTCAGTTGCTAGTGCGCATATAAGCTT
>ML213506.1:1141967-1208238 GCA_004369045.1 Heliocybe sulcata | reverse complement strand
AAAAAAAAAAAAAAAAAAAAAAAAAAAAAGTCGAATTCCGTCTGACCGCCCGGCCGGCGGTTGCCGCTCGGGACCGACCCAGGTACCGATACCTCTGCGTGATGATTGCAAGAAGGAGGTTAGAACTTGTGGGCACATCATGAAGCTGGCCGTACCGGGCCGCAAAAGACCGCAGGCCGCCTTGTTAGCTTGGTGGAAGCCATCATCGCGGAAGAGTACCTGAAGGAAGACTTTCGACTGCATGGACGTTCAGATGGCGAGGCCAGTCCAGTGACCGACCTGCATGGCCATGGTATTCGATTCTCTCCCGGTCCATCGCACGCAGATTGGCAGAACCCGTATCCGCCATAGTCACCGTTGTAACCAAGGTTCATGATTTTCCGGTAGCTACGATATAAACTGGCTTTAGGAATGGCGAGGCAGTATCGTACGCGATGTTCTCCCTATCCCAGCTTGTCTTCGTCGGAGCGGCCGCTTCGGCTATCGCTGCCCACGTCCCCCGCGCCAGCTCTTGCACGGGCACGATATCCTCCTTGAGTGATGTCTCTTCCGCGCAGAAATGTGCGACTGTGAACATCAACGGGTTCACCGTCCCTGGTGGCTCGGGCTTCACCCTGTCTTTGGTCGACGGCGCGACGGTAAATCTCAGTGCGTGCTCTTCAAATTTTACCTGAATTGCGCTGAATGAAGTCCTCCGTAGATGGAGACGTGTTATTCGGCAATAAGAGCTGGGCCGGACCATTGTTCACTATCAGGTGAGACCTTCCAGTCTTACAGGCGTACTATACGTACTGAGTATATGCACAGTGGCAAGGACATCACCTGTGAGTAAAGGCCTATGCTTACGAGAGTGGATGTTGATCGTGTATCGTGCAGTCAATGGTAATGGCCACAAATTCGACGGTGGAGGACCTTTCTACTGGGTGAGTGAGACCTCCGTTGGTCTCGACATGCCGAGATATTCCTTACCACCCGCTTTACAGGACGGCCAAGGCTCGAACGGTGGCACCACCAAACCGCGCCCTATGATGAAGTAAGGATGCCCACGGAGTTCTTCGCGGTTGTGCTAACAGCCCGTCTAACATGCGCAGAATCAAGATATCTGGAACGTTCGACGTGAGATTCCGTCCAACAGTCTATCGTTGGCAATACTAATCATCGCTCTCATCGCAACAGAACGTAAAAGTCGTCAACTCTCCCGCACAAACATTCTCCGTCTCCAACCCCGCAGCCTTGACCATCTCGAAGATCACCATCGACAACTGTACGTCCAGTTGGCATTTCACGCAGCCTTTGTCTCACACCACCTGCCTTCCAGCTCAAGGAGACAAGGCAAACTCCCAGAGCGACGGAAACCCCGCTGGTGCGCGAATAACCAGATCTCCCATTCTAAGCGGAGCTGATATATCGCGTAGGCCACAACACCGACGGTTTCGACGTCAGTACTACAGATCTTACCATTGAGAACTCGTGAGCCTCTATATCGGATGTACACACGAGGCACTCACTTATGCATTTTGCCAGCACCATCCGCAACCAAGTCAGTCACATCGTCGAATGATCCTCGCACACTGCTATAGCCCCTTCCTTACTTCTAGGACGACTGCATCGCCATCAACAAAGGCTCCAACATCGTCTTCAAAGGCAACACCTGCTCCGGCGGCCACGGCATCTCCATTGCGAGTATCCAAACCCCGTATCTCCTCTTCCCCGTGCTCATGCCCACCCTAGGGTTCGGTGAAAGACGATGCCACCGTCTCCGGGATCACCATCTCGGGCAATACCATCACGAACAAGTACGCACGTTAGCTATTTCTGGTCCAGTCGCCCTGACGCCTGACCTGTTTATTCATCCAGCGACCAGGCTTTGCGCATCAAAACCTACAACACGGCGACTGGCAGCTCCGTATCCGATGTCACCTACTCGGTTCGGCCCATTTCCTCTCTCCATGGTCAGCCCGCTCACGCGTCCCCTAGGGTAACACCGCCACTGGTTGCAAGCGCTTTGGGGTCATTATCGATCAAGTCTGTTTTGCCCTCTTTGCGTTAATGATGAGTTATCACTGACCCATTCAATGCAGAGCTATCCCGACACTTTGGGTACTCCTGGTACGGGCGTGAAGATATCCGTGAGTACCGCCAATGCTCCCTCGGTTCCCTGTTTCTGAGTAGTGTGCGCTAGGACGTCAACTTCGTCGGATCCACCAACTCCATCAGCGTTGGCAGTAGCGCTCAGCGTGTTGCCGTGAATTGCGGGAAAGGAAGCTGTACTGGTCTGTTTGCTCTTTCTGTCACCCATAATCTGGTGTTAACGTTTAACGTTTGATACTCGTAATCACAGGCACCTGGGACTGGTCTGCCTTGAAAGTGTCGGGAGGCAAAGCAGGCCCGATCACCAACTTCAGCGGTATCAAGAACTTCAGCCAATAGTGTTTCATGAGACTGCGAGTTCCACAGAAGTAAATATTGCCCTCGTTCTTTACATATCAACATTCGTTTCTCTGTATGTAATGGTATCTCGGCATTGACCCAGACAAAAAATGATGTTACCTGTCTCATTATACACGCTACCTACCTGTACCAACCTTCGGTAGCGCCTGCTGTTGAGGAAAAACGAGAACTCCCCGGCGAGAAACGTCAGCTAACTCTCGAGGTCAATCTTGCACGCTCGGATAGTTTCAAAAGCCGTACGAGTTAGCAGCTGAACGATGAATCAGGAACTTACCTTCGCCGCGTTCACAACCCACTCCTCCGGACGATGCGTGCGCTGGACGACTGTCGCGGAACCTAACATAATGCAAGTGTCAGCCACTGAGTTTCTGACCACCTGTCCCCGACCCTCGCTCCTGAAACGGCTTATGCGATGAATCACGAGGTCTTGCGGCCTTCTTGACGTAACAGGACGCTAGCCCACGCAACCGAAGGGGTACACACAGGGATGGTTTCGCAAGATCATAGTTCAGGAGGACTGCACTTGCCTTGCTCTCAACCATAGGCGTCGCCCGCGACTTCGCCTGGGACTGTCCGGGGAGCACCAAGTGGATTTCAGTGCACTAGGCATCAAGACGCGGTGAAGAGAGTAGAGACAAGGGAGTAGAGGAAGAGAGTAAGAGAGGGAAGAGGGTGGTGAGGATGAACGGCGCAGAGCGAGAGGTTTATATTACTCTGGGACGGTGGCTGTGGATGGCTGACAGCGGACTTCCAACACGTCGGCGGAGGCGGCGGACGCGTCGATCACGGGACCGCGACTTCGGCGACTGACAGGGAAGCGTCAAGGTGCTTCGAAAATCGTTGAACGTCAATCCTCCAGAACTTCGATGTCAAAGATCGACGATCTGCTTGCGCACGGACCAGCTCTGTTTGTATGGCCATATGACCTCGCCGCCGTCGTAGCATCGGAGCATTAACGGGAGCCATGTAAGGGTGCCGCCCCACGATACTGGCAAGACACGCACAGTGGGTAAGTACTTAAGTACTGAAGATAAACAAAATTCGGCCCACAGCATGCGGCCAAGGACCTCGCATGTATCCCCAGGGCGCCAATGAGAGTGCCCTCTGGACCCATATCGTAGACTCGAAGCCAGCCGGGGTATTTAGAATTCCTTCTTACGATATCCCGAATCCCGATGGTGTAAGCAACTAGGGGAAGGGAGATGCCTCGAACATTTTGTGGCTCTGCAATTGGAGGATCCGCTGTGACGGATTATGCTCCTGCGAAAACCAAACATGATGAAGCTATGGACGAACGTTGGACTTTATAATAGCAACATTAATGGTGTGCTGCAAGACCAGATGGAGGAAGACATGTATACTCTTGATGCATAGGGCCCTATTGCATGTGTCTAGGCTACATAGTAAATTCTAGGAAACAACGGTCTACAACAACGGACTCTAGACTACACCCGCATAGTCCATGAACGTTAACACCTACACCATCTCACACAATGGCTTTTAGTTTTACAGGGCATCCGGTGATATGTCACCTAACGTCGTGAGGTCGGCGACACTCCGCGCACTGTAGAGAGAACGCGTGTCGTCATCGTAAGCCGACTGAGTGTCGATGGTTTCGTCGAAGTAATGGTGAGCGAGACTCCGTGGCGCTGCAGTCGATGAGATTAGTCGATTTCAACCACAGTAACTGCGTGACTCACTTTTAGGAGTCTTGGGTAGCCGGCAGCTCGCGCCACTCTGCAGAATATGGTAGGCTACTAAACCAGACCTGTAAGACGAAGGTGAGTAATCAGGGACACGAATTCCGAGAGATCACAGGCTCACCATCCGGTCTGATGAGACGCGCCAAGACCACGTCCATCGTCCGCATGGAAGAACTGAAACGAACGTCAGCGATGGCACGAAACGGCCAAGCAAGCAGAATGTACCTCGTAGAACCAGACATAGTCACGGAAATGAGGATCCCGATCAAGTTTAGGATTGCCCCCGTTCGTCGCACGCCTGCCCTCCATATCACGACCGAAGATGTGGATGATACGGTGCTGGATCTCCTCAGCGACACCGACGAGGTTCGTATAGTCTCCACTTCCTGTCGGACACTCAACCTGAAAGAGAGTCAGATACCTCGACTGCATGTAATTAAATCCTCCCAACCTGGACCTCGTCGCCGTAGTACTGATAGAACCTCTGGAGACTCTCGATCAAGAGGAAGTTGACAGCCAGCCCTGACAGAATAAAGCATTAGAATGCGGATACTTTTCGAGCAAAGGACGACGCGCACAAATTGGTCCTCTCCAGTTGGAGTTGCCGCCAAACATCCCAGACTTGGAGTCACCAGGCCAATAATTGACCTCATGACGCTGTCCGTGAACATCCATTCCCCACGGATGTTCCTTGTGGACCTTGGATAATCTAATCAAGCCAGAGTCAGAACCAGCCGGGACAGTCAACCATGAGAATACGCACGAGCGAATACCATGTTCACTGAGGAATTCATCCTCGTCCAGCATTTTCTCCAAGATCCTGACAAGACGATCTTTGCTGCACAGCGCCAACAACCGCCGCTCCCCTCTCCCTCTCACTACACGAGAAAACCATTGAGCACAGCAACGTCACAACCGAATTCACGACTACGCACCTTTCATGTTCGCCATATTCCGCTCTGCCTCCGGTCTGTTATCCATGAACCACTCCAATCGCTTCTTGAATCCAGGGAACCGATTAATCTGGCTCGGCTCCAGGACCAGCGTCGCATACAACGGGATCAGCCCAACAAGACTGTGAACAGGAAGCTGCATCGAGTTGTGCTCGTCGAATTGGATCGCATCATAGTACAGTCCGTCCTGCTCATTCCAGAGGCTCAACTGACTATCACCGGAGCGGAAGGTCATGGCGTCTGCAATAAAGATGAAGTGCTGTAGGTAACGTGCGTCAGCGCAATGATCCGGTCGGGAAGAGGGG
The DNA here is from genome assembly GCA_004369045.1 of Heliocybe sulcata. Lineage (NCBI taxonomy): Eukaryota > Fungi > Basidiomycota > Agaricomycetes > Gloeophyllales > Gloeophyllaceae > Heliocybe > Heliocybe sulcata. The sequence continues at coordinate 1,202,826 of ML213506.1, read as the reverse complement.
TAGCTGTACCTCAAAGAACTTGGACGCAATATCCTCGTACACAGGGTTATGCTTCGCCAGCTCAAGCGCCATATTCAACCTAGAAGCGTCATGTTACGTGTGACCCTCGATTTCGCCTATACGACTCACATATTCAGGCAGTAGAATGCCATCCATGCGGTTCCATCGGCCTGTCGGAGAGTCCCGCCCGTCGGGAGAGGCTCTGACCGGTTGAACACACCAATATTGTCTAGACCGAGGAATCCACCCTCGAAGACATTGTTCCCGCCAGAATCCTTCCGGTTCACCCACCAGGTAAAGTTGATTAGGAGCTTCTGGAAGACTCGCTCCAGGAAGTTCACATCCTCTCTGCCGTACAATTTGCGCTCGATCTTGAACACGCGGAAGGTAGCCCTGACATAGCAGAGGTTAACCAGACACAGTAACGACAAGAAACATGGTCACTCACCAGGCGTGGACGGGCGGATTGACGTCAGAGAAGTTCCATTCGTATGCAGGGATCTGTCCGTCCGGCTTCATGTACCACTCACGGGTGAGCAAGTCAAGCTGCTTCTTCGCAAATGCGGGATCAACGACAGCCAGAGGAATACAGTGGAAGGCGGTGTCCCAAGCCGCGAAGAAGGGGTACTCCCACCTTGAAAAACGGGTCAGAAACTACGGCCGCATGCGGGATCGAGGATTAACACTTACTTATCCGGCATGGACAGAATATCGGCAATATACAGATGCTTCCAGTCTCTATTCCTCACGTACTTCCTCTCGTGCGGCGGGGGAGGCTGGGCCGAATCGCCCTCGATCCACGCCTTCTGGATGAACTGATAATACTGCTTCGTCCACAGCATCCCGGAGAACGCCTGACGCATGATTGACCTCAAATCGTCCGTGATCGGTCCCAGCACGAGTGCATTGTAGAACTCGTTCGTCTCCTCCCTCCTCTCCTCGATAGTATCGTCGAACAGACCCTCATCTTCGATACTAGGGTCTTTGGCTGGCGTCAGCGGCGTGAGCTTCAGTCGCACAACAGCGCAGCCACCCTTGGGCGGGACGTCCTCGAATACGTAGTGCGCGCCAGCCTTAGTGCCTTTCTTCTCAGGGTTGACGAAGGAAGCAGTGGCCGGGAAAGGCGTCCGCGGGCCCTGCTCTTCCTCCTCAGACTCCTCGACGCCGTTTGCGCTTGTATCACCAGAAGCGCTGCGCGTGTGGATCTTGTTCTGGAAGTATGCGTCCTCGCTGTCCATCGCAGGCCTGTGACTGGGGATTATATGATCGTGGAACGCGTCCTTCACATACGGCGTCTCGTTCTTACCGCCGTACAGCCTGAAGAAGTTCGTGTTGTTCTCAGTGAAGATCAGTTCCGGCTCCACCGACTGCTCCTCGCCGTCAACCTCCCCCTCCAGCATCTCGCCGTTCGGACCGACAGGCGGAGGAGAGGAGAGGCAGTATAAGTGGTACTTGCCGAGAGTAGGGTGCTGAGCCTGGATAGTGGCCTCATCCTTGGCATGGAGGACAGGCTTGGGAGGGTGCTCGTTGTCCCACGACCAAGTATTCGGGAAGAAGAGCTGGGGAATGATATGGAGCGTGGCAGGCTCGGGACCGCGATTGTACGCCGCAATACGAATGTAAACGTTGAGAGGATCATCCTCATCCTTTGCGTACTGTACAAAAGTATGTGTTAGTAGTCTCGCTCAAAAGGAGAACAGGGCATGCACCTCAACAAACACATCCCAGTACCGGTCCTCGTCGAATGCGTCTGTATCTAGGATCTCAAACTCGCTGACTTCCCGATCGCGGCTCACATTCTCCTTGACAAGCTCCTCATACGGGTACTCCTTCTGAGGATACTTGTACAGGAATTTCATGTAGGTGTGAGTGGGACTGGAGTCAAGATAGTAGTATAGTTCCTTGACATCTTCACCGTGGTTTCCTTGGTGGCCCGTAACACCGAACAAGCGTTCCTTGAGGATGCGGTCCTTACCATTCCACAGGGCAAGGGAAAAGCAGAGGCGCTGGTGGTTGTCCGAGATACCCGCGATCCCATCTTCACCCCACCTATATGCGCGGGAACGAGCATGCTCGTGAGGGAAGTGGCTCCAGGCATCACCGTTCGCGGAGTAATCTTCGCGAACAGTCGCCTGTAAAGCCAAAGTCAGCGGTCAGAACACCACAGAACCGTCACAGCAGAGGCATCAAACTGGAAAGAAACCAGACACTTACCCATTGTCTATCACTCAGATACGGGCCCCACTTCTTCCAGTGCTTTTCCTTCCTTCCATCCTGCTCGAGCCTGTACCTCTCGACACCCGTGTACTCTGCGCCCAACTTTTCAAGCAAACGTGCCTTGTAAGGCTTCTCCTGCCTCTCAACATTGACGCCGGCATCACCACTCTTCGGAGAGCTCTCCGACGCGTTGTTCTCCAACTTAGGCAGCTTGAGCGCCGGGGCAGACTCAACCCTGGGTATCTCGATGGTCAGAGGGTTGCTGTCTTTGGCCTGGGCGCCATCGCCATCGCCGTTCTGCTGCTGTTGGGCTTGCCCGCCGAAGAGTTTGGCTTGGACGCGTTGGGCTTTCGACATCCTGCTCAAGGAAGAGAAGGGAAGGGAGGGCCAGGGAGGGGAAGTGGTCTACCCCGCACAGAAGACGAACGCGACGCGTCGACTGAAATTACCAACGCGAGATGACGTCCCTCCCACGTGCAGCCCAGATCCTGCTATTCTTTCGCTGATCATCGAACAATCTTCCCCACATCGATGAATCCTTTGCACAAGCATCGACGACGTGCGTTCTCGTGCGTTGTTCACTGACTACAATTTTGTAAAGATACGGTGACGGTGAAGGGCTGGTGCGCGTACAGGAGAAATAATATGAAGCTAGAAGGCTCGAAACGTGGATCGATGAACGAGATATGAAAGAAGAGAGGCTTCTCGGATCAGTGATAGCAGTAGTACTCATGCCCTGAGGCGGCTGCCCTGAGAGAGTGAGCCGGCACTGACAAGAACGGAGACATGAACTATACGTAGACCATAGCATAGGCGACTCGATCTCTCCCGTGAACTGACCGCCGGCGCGATATCCGCAACTCGACCTAGGCTTCGACTGAAAAGATGCTCGAACGCGTGATGGCGAGTATGCGAGCAACACTTTCGAAGCCCTTCGTGAAGTAAGGGAAAGCGATCCCCCGCACAACCATCCCGCCAATCTGCAGGCAGCTTGAAAGTCCTTGGAACGAGCGGTCCCAAATCCACATATTCCAGCCGACTGCAGGAGGTAGGGAGATATCCCCGTTAGATCCCTTTCACCCACATGTGCAAGTCTGAAATGCTTAGCCTCTGCAGCAGTAAGCTACCGGTGGGTGGTACAGACTTCAAAGAAAACCTCACCTGAGTGCAGCGAAGGCAAAGAGCACGTGACCATACACGTGATGTGGCTGAAGCCACATATTTACATTTTGCACTGTATCCGCGTTCCCATGATTGACTGAAAATTCCATGGCATACTGCACTCCTCCACATGTGCTATGCACATTTCATCTCCTTGTGACCTGTTCTGTTGGGCCTGTCAGATGGGTCGCTGAGTTGCGCTGCCACCTGCGCTACACAGTCTGGCATGCACTTCGTCCATGCATGCAGAAAGGTTAAAGATGTGCTGACATGCAAGATAAATCATTGCTCATGCGCTCAGTCAGTGTGCAGTCGAAGAGACAAGCATTGAAGATAGAGTTCTGTTGCTGTCAGGACGTCAGCTTTCATTCTGCCAAGAGCTGATGGAAGATGCACCAGATTGGCGACTTACAACCGCAACGAACAGCCCGACGATTGAAAAAAACGTCCATCCCGTATGCTTGGCCTGCGTAAGTAGTCGCATCAATTATTTCGAATGGTGGAACACGGTACTGCGCTGTTCCGTGATTTCAAGGAGGTATTTATGAACCATGGATAGCTGAACGTCAGTCAAACCACCGGTCGTGAAGATCAACCGGGTTATTAGCATATAGGCAATAGGAACCCCTGAGGCACTCGCGCACACCCTTCCTGCGACGAAAGGCACACATCATGTATGCAAAAGAACAGCCGTCATTTGTTAATATGACGGACGAAATTCAGGACAGACCTGAAGCGGATCACTCCGTCGGCGCTCGTAGCGCCGAAGATAACGACAGTGAAGACTGCACCACCGAGCGGTAAAGTGTGCCGTCACGCGCATAGCCTGTCCGGAGGACATACCTTGTCCGTCTCCTTCGTACATAAGAATGGGACTTCCAACAGCAAGGACTGTTGGAAGGAGCACTCGCGCTTCCACGTCTCATCTAGGTGGGGTATTCTTCCAAGACGACAAACAGTGCACATCTCATTGGTATCGTCATAGCAAGCTTGTGGCCGCAGGCTTGCTGGCGTCATGGGCTTTAGACGAGATCTCCAACGCGTAAATTCCGAAGCAGTTGGATAGGTGGACACGCATAACAGAACCCGACCAGGTGCTGGTCGGGTTTTGTTGCCTTCCGGCTTTACGCGACGGGAGTGTAGAGACCGTATGACGACGAGAACTTGGAGGAGGCGAGGAAGCATGGAGAGCCTATCACATCGAAAGAGGGGTATCGTCATCGAGTATGCGCGCAAGCGAGCGAGAGAAGCCTTCAGAACAGGAGCGAGCATGATTAAGGCAGTTAGAAAGAGTTGCCGTTGAGTTGCCGCTAATAATGTAAATTAATCGTGGGTACCGGCTATTCCGGAGCGCGTCTCCGAGTCTGTCTTCGAACCTCGCCCGCCTCGCCTGCCTGACTGAACACCGTACAGCCGAATTTGCTGAAGACTCGAGAGCATACATGCACGTCGTGATGGAATTCCGGCGTTCACCTGAACGTCGTGGTAGGCGGGCCGTGTGCTTCCAATAACGGTAGAGTCGCCGTCGAGGAAGAGCCAGCGGACTTTCTAGGTATCGGCTGCAGGCTTTAGCACCATACTGTAAGCAGAGAGTCATGGATCATATGTGCGTTACTGATCTCCGCCACATGAGGCAGATCTCCTTAACGTCCACGCCCGGTTCATGCGACGTCCACGAACATGACCAGAATTTTCATGATACACTTACCATCCGGATATCGATATCGTTCACGGAATTGCGTGCCCGAAAACATACCACAGATATTTTTCCCGTTTCCCGTTTCCAATGCTGCCTTCATATTCCAATCCGCTTGCAAAATCCGCCATGTGTCAACAGCTGAAATGTAACAAGCGAGCGTTCTAGCGAAAGTGGTACGTCCCGGTCGTCGAGACGAAGGCGCCCTTCAAAACTTATAGGGGTCTGGCTGGACTCAAGGACTTCGGCTATCGATAGTTCCATTGCGTTTTTCATGAGCAGAAGGTTTTTATCCGGATCAGGGCGCACAATACCGTCTTTACCATTTTAGGAAACAATGTCAACGCTTGCGAAGCCATTCATCTGCCTGCAGGCGCGTCGGCAGCGGAAAAGAAGATCCGGTTCTGGCGACGTCGCAATGCCATTCAGGGCCGTGTTTGGGATGGTGCGAGCTTCGTATCGTTTCAGCTATAAGAGGTATGCCAAAAGCCAGCCTGAAGCGACCCCCTCCACCCGACCCACGACATTGAGAAGAGTCTCCTCTGTCGATCTGCGATCGACGGCTGGCTTGTTAGGTCTGAGACCAAGCGAGTATCTTGCTGGCTTATTAGCCCTATTCCCTTTTCATTCTCGTTTCGTCTCACATCTCCATCATGACAATATTCGGCATTGGTCGTCGCACCCGCAAAATGTCCAATCCTGTCGCCGATTATTTCAAGTTAGCAGTCTCGTCTTTCCTACGCATGTGATAGGCTAATCATATTCCAGGGAGAAGACCGTGGAGTACGAGCTAGATGCTGATGCTGCGACACGAAGAGAGCAGTGGGCGGCAGAACGCAATCGTCGCAACGCAGAGCTGGCAACGGCGACGCGAAAGCCACTTGTGCATCGCCAGCTTTCCCTTACCCGGACTTCCAGTGGAAGGGAGGTGCAGAGACAGGATAGTGCTACCAGGTAAGCCACCGCAGATTTAGTCTGAGAATGCATCACTGAGTGGAAGCTGGCAGCGACGGCAGCGCCCTTGCCTCCACCACGCGTCAAAGGACAGTCTCAAATAATGATCTTCACGTCACTATTCCTACGCTATCAGGTGACTCGCAACCCCCACGTCGTGCTTCTGAGGATAATACACCCAATCATCGTTCCGGCTCCCGCGCCGACGCTCGTGGTCGTCCTACTGAACGCGGTAGAGCCATCTCTCGTCAAATGTCAGCGGAGCCGTACCTACGCTGTCGAGGAGACAATGCCCGACCGGGTCAACAGACCTCGCAGTACGCCAGCGGGGTCGCGACTGGGAGCCAGGTCCATCGTTCTCAACTTTCAAATCACAAGCGGGCTCCTTCCCAGGAGTGGCAGAGGAGCAATCGCCCAATGGGCCGAGATGCAGTCTCTGCGGTCCCTGCCCAGGAGACGTATCCCAATATCACCACCGGCACAATCAACGGCTCCCAACTGGACGATCGCCCGACGCATGTCCGATACGTGGGCGAGGTTAACAATGCTCATAACGTGCACCTGGTGGGAGCTTCCGCTGCCAGGCCGCAGTCTCATTACCCTGAGATAGGCTATACGGAGCCCGTCGCTCCGCCGATCCCGAGCCCTCCTCGATCGGCAAAGGTGGGCACAGCTAGCACTTCGACTACAACAGCGCATGCCTCTGGTGGTAGTGCGCACACGAAGCTCGGCTCCAGCCATACCACCTATCTGCCTCCGAGTAGCGTATCTCAGTCCATGGAACGTCCCAATCTCGTGCGGAAGGCGAGCGATTCTGCCTACGCTGCTCAGAGTTCGACTCGGAGCAGCCCCACCCCTGTTCAGAAGCGGCGCCGTCGGGACAATGCCTCCTCTGCTTCCATGCCGATCCAGTCGGCGTCCGCACATGCCCAGTCTATGGCTACCGCACCCGCTCCTTCCACGCGGCGCAAGGATCCTGAGAATTACTCCCATCATCCTGAAGCCCGTCCAGCTCACTCCCCATCTTCCAAGCCATTCCCTGTCGAGCCCCTGAAACCCGCTCGCAACTACGAGAACGAGCCGGAGAGCAAGCACAAAGGCTCATCGAGAAGGATCGCGAAAGCGCAGGATAAATGCACAAGCTGGATAGCAAAGAACCAGGCATACGAGCAGCAGCAGCAACAGCAGCAGCAGGCACAACTTCTCCAGGCTCCCCGCGCTGAGGCGCATATCTATTCTCCTTCGCGGCATCCGGACGCCCCCCGCGTCGCCGCTCCTGCGCTGATTCATGTCGGCGGCGTGCACCTCCAGTCCCAGCAGGTCTCGAGTTCTCGGGCGCACGGCCAATACGTCAGGGGCGATTACGCCGTCCAGAAAGACTACCGGTCCGGCAGGCACTGATCGGAGTCCTCTTTTCATGATATCAACATAAACGCAACGATACCACACGTTTGTTTAAGAATCTTGACGACTTCGACGACAAACTTTATATCATGACCCAGCTCACGTCTGCACCTATTCGTCTTTCCATATTTGTGTATACTTATTCCTAACTATGTTCGTTCTTGGTATCCTGGGTTCCTGATACTGGTTTTCTCTGCCCATCGGCGAGCCGTTTCTTTGTATCGTCTATCAATGATCGCCACGCTCTTTACGGCTTGCTGTATTTGTAGGTGTCGTCCAACAGTGGATATTTGTTGCATGCGGTTCGGAATTGCAGATGCATACTGTATACCTTGCTTTCGTAGCGAAAGCGTTATATATCCGTGGAACGGAATTTATATTGACCATAAACACGCTCTTCAATGACCGTGCTGCAGCCTGGGCCGGTGACGAGAACAGTCTTCCTCGCTTCGGACGTTGGGTGCTCTTTCCAAAGACCATGATTCAACCTCCATCGCAACCCATCGACAAATCCGATGTGAATTCTATCCGACGTACATGGTGGCATACAAACTCCCTTCACTCACTCCCATGCACCTACCAAATCCTCTTAACCATCGTAAACCTCGTAATCTCCTCCAACGGCAACTTCTTCTTCCCTCCTCCCTTCCCTCCCTCCTCCTTCCCGGGTCTGCGCTCGCCAATCTCGGCCGTGGGCGACGCGTCGTCCTTCTTGTTGTCGAGGAACTTCTTCAGCTCGCGGTTGTATTTCTGGTTTAGTGGGAGTCAGTGATGAATGTAGATGTTACAAGAAGACGTGTAGGAATATGGGAGAAGACGGACTGGGAGCCATGCCCACCACCAGTGCCTCGACAACGAAGCAAAGGAGAAGCTAGGTTTGTCCACGTCCACAGTGGGGCCGTGCCAGCACAACGGTTTGCAAACGACGAAGGAGTAGTTACACACGGCCCACTGTCGCCACTTCCGCGAACACAGAGTCACATAAGCAGAAGAAAATCCCAGAAGACCAACACCACCAGGGCAAGCAAAGATATTGAAAGCAACCCACCTTCTCCTCCTCATCCTCCCCAATCGGATCTCGCCCCCAATCATTCACCGCATCCTCTGCCTCCCTCCCTGCAACGCCCGCCTGCCGCTTAGACGCATAGCTGAGCAAGTTGATCCCAATGATGACCTTGATGAGGACGGTGCTGAAGTCGAGCGGCAGCATACATGAGGGTCACAAAAGATAGAAAAATAAAGAAGCACTTACCACGCCCAGAACAACGCCCCCAGCACGACCCACTTGCCCACCCTCACCAGCTCCTTCGTCTCCGTCATTCCAATCCACCCTACCCACCTTGCAAGGCCCGATCGAGGTGATACATCAGGCGTGATCGTCTGAGATGGGAACGGCGTCTCGAGCGAGGAGGACGCAGCAGAGGTGGACTGGAACTGAGCCAGGAGGAGAAAAAAACACTGCGACCCGATAATGATGGCCAGGTTCGCGAGCGGCAACGCCGCAAACCCAAGTCGGCGGGCGACCAGCGGGGACTGGTCCACATACGAGTGCTGAACACCCACGTCAGGAAACTGCTGACGAAATTGGATAGATAACAAGCACACCTTCTGACCCGGCCTCACCCACCCGCCTTTCAGATCCCCGCACAGCACGTCCGTGTACCGCTCATACACAGAGGGGCGGATGTGGTTGAACTTGGTGATGAACGCGTGCTTGAGCCAGTCGACGAGCGTTTCGGAGGCGAGGACGCTCAAGACGGGCTACAACGGCAGGGGAGACGGGTTAGCTGGTGAGTGGGGAGGCGGTAGCGCAAGGACTGGAAGAGAAGATATGACACATAGCGCGAACACGAGAGGCCAATAAAGATCAGAAGGTGTTACGGAGACCTTGGGGACGGAAGAGAGAACGGAGTATACGAGATAAGATGAGGCACGCACATAGGATATCGTTCCCACCACTGACCCACGTATACCAGGCCACGCCCAAGGGAGCCACCCTGAGAACCGCTTCGGGAGGAGGAAGGACTTCGGGATCGGGATGCCTGCAGGCGTGCACGAGAGTTAGCGAGTATGTGAGGGGGTAATAAAGAGACGTATGCACCTTCCTCCCCGCTCCAGTCCATCGCCGAACCCGAGAGCTCGATCAGATTGCGGAACGCGACAATAACGAGCATGAGCGAGAGTGTAAAGCGTTCCACGATGTCTATACGCCCGATTGACACAGAAAAGAGATATTTGAGCAGGGTCCCAATGATCATGGTTGGGTTGATGACGATGAGAGCAAGTCAAACGATAGCTGAGTGGAACGGCACGCGTGAAAGGAGATACCAAGCTCACCGGCACATGTAATTTGGAACAAATTGTCCTTCTCGAACTTCTTAAACACACTTCCTTTGATCTCGACGAACTGATTCGAGACCAGGAGAGTAAGAAGGGAGTAATCGTACGAGTTGACGGCGACGTTAAGCGCGATGGTTTGGTAGAGGAGGGTGAGGGTGTGGAAGACTGCGAAAAGAATGAGTGACTGATACGGATGCAAGACCAAGCGGCGGGAGGGAACAAGGCACGAAGCAAACAGGCAGCACATGGCGCAGAAATTGAACTCACCAGTGTAGAGTACTGCGAAGAGGAAAAACGAGATGGGTCGGAACGTCTTTGCCTTGCGCGAGGTAGGGGCGAGAGTTGGGCGAGAGAAGAGGCAGTCGAGGATGTCCTGTCCTATCGACGCCAACAAACGGTCCGCAATCTGATATAAATGAGGCCGCATTTCCTGCAGAGTAGAATATGGAACCCTACCTCCAAGGCATTGAAGATTACGTAGAGCTTGATTGTGTCTTGACCTCGGATAGAGTGGTATATCTTCGATGCATCCGTGAGCGGGACCAGGATAGCGAGGGAGACGACGAGGAGGAGAGCGCGGAGAATGTCGGCTTTCTGGGAGGACGGGAGGGAGGAAGGGGAGCGAAAGAGAGCCAAAAGGGCAAGAAGGAAGCGGATGGGGAGGATTGTGAATGTGTAAAGGAAGGAGTCTAGGCAGAGGAAGAAGCCAAAGCCTATTATCTGGTGGGCTGATTGAGCCGGTCGGTAAGCAGAGTAAGGTACGACGAAACATACCTTTTCCATTGCAACAGGTATAGACAGGAAGTTAACGACCCGCTCCCATTTCATTTCCTGGTGCTCGTCAAAGTCGTTTGCAACGAGCTCCTCGCGGAGGTAGTCCCATAGCGAGAATGGCTGGGCATGCTGTTGCGGCTGGGGGTCTGCTGGGTGAGTGGGTTCTGCGGGCGAGTCAAGGTCGACTGTATGAGCAGGATAGCGTGTCTCTGGAGGGGGAGGAGATGAAGACAGCGGCGTTGGTGGCAAGGAGGAGTAGGTCAGACGCTGGCTGGATCCGGAGTGGCCGGGTAGGAGAGCGGAAAGGGACGTCGAGGTCGGTGTTGCCGCCGCCGAGTAAGGCTCCCACTCGGAGGCATGGTCGTCGCTCCAAACCTCCTCCTCCATGTCGTCGCCACCGCCCGTGTTGACAAACAGCTCGCGCAAGGCGGGCCGGCTCCTCCTGCGCATGCTTGGGCTGGACGCGAACCGCCGTGGGTTCGGTTTGGCTATGCCATTGGCTCCTGGTTCATTGTGAAGAGTGGACGAGGACGACGATGCTGAGACTGTCGAGTAGTCGAACTGTCTCGGCGGGCCGGATGTAGAGGACCGCCGAGGCAGGCGACGTCGTGGTTGGGTGCTGCTCGGCATAATGACTTTGTGGTTAAGGTTTCCCGCCGATCAACCCGGTGCCTGGAGTCTCGCTGCATCGGGGTCGCCTGCGATATATTGGTGTCGCACGCGTCTTTGCAAAGTTTACTATATATCCCAGTCCGCTGTGTTTATGTCCAATCTCCGGGACACGCTAGACTTGCTGTGGGACGTTTCCTCCACGGAAGTTGTCATCATGGGAGATTTCGGCGACCGCCCGTGATAAAGGGAGAGTAACTGGGGCGAGCTGCTGGATCGAGCGCTTGTGAAAGGGTACTGCGCTGGTCTTGTGTAATTTGCTCACACTCTTTTTGCTTCAGGAGAGGGCCTCTCATGCTCTCGTCGACGAGTTGACCTCCGAAAGGGTTGGATAACCAGCCGAAATGAAACCGTCCTTTCTACGCGGACAGACTGCTTTCCCCCGTTCTGATGGTGATAGAAGGCGCACTCCTGCATTTAACTCGCGCTCGGATGGGAAAGGACTTCTGCTCTATTTGTTCTCTATTGGGTCAGGTGAGTCGACGAGTAGCTCTGGAGTGATCCTTGTTTCCCTGGTCAATAGTTGGACTGTTGTCTTCTGCGTGCCCTTTCTCTAGTTCTGATGGACGATATCTCCTTCCTCACAGGAAAATCTGTGTCTGGTGCCGAACCTTGAAGCCTGACCGCTCGTTGCAAGTCCTCGCGGCATTGACTAGTTCTTGTAGTAGGCGCTTGTTCCTTCCACTTCCACTGGCCTACAGAACGAAGCCGTTCGGGGAAGATGCTAGGTACATTCGCTTCATCGTGCTAATCACTGGCCAATAGTGCTGCGCCTTCAAGCTCGGTATCTCGGTCATTTTCCTTGTCGCGATTTCTCGCTCCCTGCGCTATCGCGGACGGCAGATGCTCCTGTGTGACGGATGTCAACAGCACGGGATGCGGAGGTTTCTTGATAGTGATCCAGGACTCTCATCAGTACCCTCTAGATGCTGGGGCCTTGGCGGCATGTGGCGCACGGCACTTTGGTCATCTTCACTCATTTCCCGCTCGTGTCTTGCCCTTCCGAGGGTGAATCCTGCTTCGGAGTGGCCAGTAATCGTGGGGCGTCACCCTTATGCGAGTGCTCGGTTACGAGTGTGGTTCATTTGTTTCTTTCGCTTCCGTTTTCTCTCTGCTCTCGAGGAGCACGACCTTGCCTGCTCGCTTTACTTGATGGGTACGCCGCTCGGTTGGATGCGTGTAACCTCCCGCCTCAGCTACACGGCGCACGCAGCTTGCAAGCATTATGGGCTACAATACAGCCTCCCTTGAATACTCCCATCCAAGGGCTCGCTACGTTTGCGGTATGGCTACACGACCATACAAACAGAGCTGGTCCGTGCGCAAGCAGATCGTCGATCCTTTGACATCGAAGTCCTGGAGGATTGACGTTCAACGATTTTCGAAGCAGCTTGACGCTTCCCTGTCAGTCGCCGAAGTCGCAGTCCCGTGATCGACGCGTCCGCCGCCTCCGCCGACGTGTTCGAACTCCGCTGTCAGCCACCCACAGCCACCGTCCCAGAGCGATATAAACCCCCTGCTCTGCGCCGTTCATCCTCACCATCCTCTTCTCTCTCTCCGTCCTTCTCTTGCTCTACTCCCTCTCCTCTCTACTATCTTCATGGCGCTTGGTACTCCTCGGACGGTTCCAGGCGAAGTCGCGGGTGACGCCTATAGTTAAGACCAAGGCAAGTGCAGTCCTCCTGAACTATGATCTTGCGAAACCATCCCTGTGTGTACCCCTTCGGTTGCGTGGGCTAGCGTCCTGTTACGTCAAGAAGGCCGCAAGACCTCGTGATTCATCGCATAAGCCGTTTCAGGAGCGAGGGTCGGGGACAGGTGGTCAGAACTTCAGTGGCTGACACTTGCATTATGTTAGGTTCTGTGGCAGTCGTCCAACGCGTGCATCATTCGGAGGAGTGGGTTGTGAACGTGGCGAAGGCAAGTCCCTGATTCATCATTCAGATGCTAACTCGTAGGGCTTTCAATCGGGGCCGCATAGATATGGATTTATCAGAGCGTGGGAGTATTCAAGGCAAGTGCAGCTTCATATTGGTTCGTTTCTGGTGCACTGTGGTAGGGGCTGAGTTGGCGCCTGGGCCGGGCGGGCATCCCGTGTCCCGAAGGAGGATCCCGTTTCCAAAGGACTCGCGGATTCTCTGGGTGCAAGCTGGCTTGTATGGATCTAAGCTTGGGGTAAGACATCGATCTTTGCAGATGGCCTAGTAGCCCGGGCTCTTCTTCATAGGTGGTTGTTTAAGACGTCGCCTGGCTGGGCGGGCTGATCACTCGTTTTCCAGAGCAGGCGGTCTCCCATGTTACCTACGGTACCCATCGTACGATACCATACACGTCGCAGTTGCATGAGCCATGGACTGATATGCAGACGGACTGTCAAAAGCTGACACTTGCTTCTTGTCAGGTACCGACATCCTAACGATAGAAATCCAACGCATAAACCACAGCTACTTCTCTGTTCGTAGAAGCAAACATTTTCTGGCGCCGTTGGGGTTTGTGAAGATGATGAGGGCACGTGCAGCTTATGTTGTTTCTGTGTTCGTATGCTGACCGCTTTATACTCCGTGCAGGCCCTTTGTTGGGGATTGTAGAGATACAAGATACTTGAGGCCGGCGTGCAAGCTGGCCTCGAGTATTCCGTATCTCTCCGGTCTCAGATCACTTCGTGATCTTCATCCTCCAAACCAGCTTTCCTCGTATCCATCTAACCCGCTGCCCTTCTTCTTATCTATCCCTCTGACTCGCCTCTCATCTACACCTTTACTGGCCCTCCCCATATTTCTCTAACCCGCTCTCCCCTATCCCTTTAACCCGTTTCACGTCCGTCCTTTACCCCGCCCTCCTGTTCTTCGAATCCCCTTTCCCTGCACCATCCCATCTATCTCGTTACCCCACCCTCCCTTTAACCTGCCTCTCGCCTATCCCTTTACCTTCCCCTCCTTTCACCCCTCTAACCCACTTCCCATCTATCTCTTATTCCGCCCTCTCTTGATGCGCTTTGCGTTCTTCTCCTCTCCCTTCCCTTATACCGCTCACCGTCGTCGTCCTCGCTCCTTCACACTCCCTGCTCCTTGCGCCCGTTCTCCTCGTATCCCTCTCTCCTCAACCTTCCCTCCTTCTATCCGCTTCCTCTCTATCATTCTATCCCGCTGTCCATCTATCCCTCTATCCCGCTCTTCCCCACATTTGACCCGCCACTCTCTCGTTACCTGCTTTGCCTCACTACTTTTGTCCTGCCACGTGTCAAAGATATGTTGAAGACATTGAGACAATGCATTGCGAGTTGCCTCTTTGTGACGCTCAGAGGTGCAAGAAGCGCGATTTACTTGTAAATAGGCCCTTGTTCATCATGTGTATCTGTATTCAAATGCTTGATAAATTCTTATACGACGTTAATAATGGTCACATATACGAAACCCTCGTGATAAAGTGTTGACACGTTCGAGCTGCAAGGACACTGAGTGAGAAATGATAATGATATAGACAAGGAGCGATAACTTGGTGGCCTATGAGACGGAAGGCTGGAATATAAGGACCGTGACGGGCATTGGATGAGCCTATTGATGCTATACGACAAACTTGATGAATAGATTGACAGGAAGAAGGCACGCGGCGACGGAAGACGGCATGAGCAGGAGTTCAGAGCACATAGAAATACAGGCACAAGGATAAGGATATCAATCGATGTGCAACATCGACTGGGTCGTTTGGGACTAAGGAGAGTGCTCGAGCTTGACGTTGAAGAGTCGAGAGAGATTCTGTTTGTGGATGTTAAGATGTTTACCGAAGGACGCCGATTAGTGCCTATGAGACCTTGAGTTCTTGGACAGATAGAATCCGCCTTTGGAGTATTGTACGTCGGGCCCTGTGTAAACCCTAGAGCTTGAGGATTGTTGGGAGTAGGGCTGCCTCCCACTGCTATTTGCAATATCACGAGCCTGCAAACTTGAGGGCTCTGCTCTGCCATGCACATCTCCAGGAGGAACTCGGATATGATTATCTGGAACAGTGTCCATGATACCGTTCTGTTCGAGGATGTTGAATAAGTCCTCTCGCATCCAGTTATGGGCCACCACAGAGTCCCTGAGCTGCTCTGAGCTATATGTGGCGTTCTCAGCAGCCCAACGGGCGCATCTCGCATTGGTCCGGGCGATCCTGTCCACATCTATCTCGTCCATCTGATGGCTGTCGTGAATGGGGACAGAAGGTCTGCCAGAGGCCGAATGAGGAAAGGGAACGTCCGAGGGGCTAGCTTGTTGTTGACGAGCGCGATACTTGTGCGTCTTATCCGGATCAGCCCTGACGTCTCTGGACGGGGCAGGTGTAGGTATGGTGGCTCGAACGTACTCAACGGCCGAGTGCAAGGGGTCATGCATATGAGCTGTACCGGGAACAGCATCATGCCGTCTTCGTTGGCTACCGCTTGACATGATCCCAGCGCTTTGAGTAGTGCAGACGTGTTTACCGGATCCCTCCACGCGAGCCGAGCGTGCAGTGGACGCCATGTATTGAGTAGAGCTTGTGCCGTGCCGTGTATGAGAATGACTGCCAGTAACATGAGACGCAGTGGTCGACATAACAGGAGTCCTCATCTTCGCCTGTTCAGTCGCATTCGATGGGCGAGAACGCTGCCCATCCTTGGGCGGCGGTAACGGGGGAGCGGCAGGCTTTGCACTCGCAGTCAAGACTTGACGGTCGTGGATACAGCCAGAAACAGACGAGGAGAACTGGTCGTCAGTATGCTTACGGAGTGCATGTGGATCGACGCGAGCTTTGATCCTGCGAAGGGCCTGAGGAGGAACCTGGTTACGGTCAGAAGGTATCTGAGACTGTTCCTGAGCGCGTGCAGTGGTGGCATCGTAGTCAGACGCCTTGCCCTGTCCAATGTCCGGGCCCACAACAGTGGTTAGGGTGTTGCGGTACGTTGGACCAGCACTATTCGCCCGAACACGTGGATACGTGTATGAGGGAGGCTTCCTCCATTTATCCTTGACAGAGCGGTCTATGAGAGGAGTGGCAGAACCGAGACAAGGGCGTTCAAGAGGCAGGCCACGGGAATCGCCAGGACATTCGGCACTATAGGCCGGCGGAGACACGAGATCATCAGACACGGAACGCCGGTGGCCAGGCCTCGTCGAATTAGCATTAGAAGCCCGAGATACGTCCTTTGGAGGAGGCGCAGGCGCGGGACGTGAAGTTTCCGAATTAGCGCGACGTCTGAGAGGCCGAGGCAAGAGGCCGAACAATTTGGGCCGAACTTCTCGATCCGACGGAGGAGGATGAAGCCTCTTCATATCTCCGATCCAGAGTATTGTCGCACATTCCAAGCGTTGCAACTTCTTAAGCTGTTCTATTTCGCCTTTCTTGACCGGATCGTCATAGTATTCCAGAGGCTTTTTAGGCTCGCCGAGCTTGGGATCCTTCGCAATGAGGTCTCTTATTTGAGCCTTGATACGCTGCAAACCTTGTTCAGCATCCTGTATCATGGATTCGGGCGTGGCCTTCGGGATGCAGGAAGGTTCCTCCTTCCTATACAGGTACCTCAGTCTGCGTCGATTTGTGAGATACGTGGAAGAACTCACCTGATGCCAACAAACTTGAGAAAATCATCCGATAGCTTGCGAGGACGAGGCGGCAGGTGGCCAAAGGAATATCCTGGAGCCATGAGTTTAAACGAGGATGAGAAGAGGATAAGGTCAATTTATTCCAGAGGGAGGTAGTCGGAGCGACAAGGTCGGGTTTGAGATGCAGGAACCCGTCGTCAGTCGCACAGAGACAAGGATCCCAATGGAGAAAAGAAAGAGACGGGCGGTTCAGCCACACAGAGGCAGCGCCTCTTATATCTCCAGCCAAGCCGTGCCACACGACGCCACATAACGGCCCTGGTGTGGCAAGTTGCACTTTGCTGCGCTTTGCCACAACGGGAGCTTCTTCTTTTGACACCGACGAGTCCTCAGAAAGCGTGCTGATCTCGTCAGCTATTCCGTGGGTGATCAAAACTGCATATTATGGTGCGCACCAGAAGCGTCCGTTGGTCTTGGACGTGCTCGTAGCTATCGATATCAATGAGTTAGTTTCCTAGGTCCAGGAGGGCTGACGGCCCTTTGACCCATAATGGATGACCTTTACTACCAGCGCCAAGGACCATCGCGGGCCACATAGACCAAAGCGTTGACGCATGGCGGGCTTTGTCCTGCATAGGCATCAATGGATCGGACGACCTTTGAAGGTATGTGCCACGAGTTTTACCTTGACTCTAGAGACGCTATGAACGTTTCAGTTCTTTCATCGATGTTGCAATAGCCGGGCTGCACGCCTCAAGTGAATTTGTCCGGTGTGATAGAAACGTCCTAGAGTCCGAGGTCGGTTGACTGACCACTGCCCACTCCGTTGCTCCGGCTTCTGCTAGAGACGGTCAGCTCCATTGCAGCTCATGTACGGCTTTTGGAAGCTGTCCGTGTATGCTGTTAGCTCTCTGGTGGCGTACTGCCTCCTATAGACGGCTACCAATAACGTATGGGCAGTGTAACGGACCTTAGAGTTCGGGCTACATGTCAAGTCATTTGTTCTGATCGTGTCAGACAAGGAGCATTACTCCTGGACACCTCATGGCTTATTCTAGGTCTCGAGCGCTTCTGCTCAGCATTGATGGAGTTCTTCAGCTGTGAAATACTTAAGTTACTTGTGCATCATCCGAGTGTCGCGACCATGCAGTCGGCACCTGTGCTCCTTCAGGAAGTTAGGCCTTAGCTTCCGACCCAGCGAGCTCTGCTTGCCTTTCGCCCTGTTCTCGTCCGCATTCAGGACTACCTACCGCTTACATTTACGCAAGAGAACGGCGCTTTCTTTGATCGTGTGCCGCTGGTAAACGTTAAAATCTCAGACACACCGGCCGAGGTCACGAGTCACTGGTCACCGTTCACCATCGGAACCAGGCTTAACCCGTTGCTCACTACTAGGATTCAAATATTCACGGAGGAGACGTCCGCCAGCAAGTCTAGCTCAAGTGTAATATATTCATCGGGTGCAAATGACCTCGTCTTTCCATTCCATGAGGTTACGTCCAACCAACACCTAGACCCGGCCACGGAACACGAAGGGCACGTTCAGCGATGGTCACAGGTACGTGAGTGGTGTGTACGACAGGGCTTATGTAGGATGGTGGTGTTTGCGGAGCCGATAACGACGCACTCTGCGCTGCACGCAAAATCGCCTTTCCCTCGTGGCTAACACACTTGCCCAATAGGGAAGGTGACGTATTATCCGACTCTCCACCTCACGTCACTGCCCTCAGCCACTTATAAACTGCTCTTCCTGCTCTTCCGCCATCCGCAGTTTTCATCCGCTCCGTCGCCCTTCCCCTTAGCATTAGGTTCGTCCTCGTCGTTACATCCAACGAACACCTACTTACCCGGTGGTTCACAGCCCATTTTCACGAAAGCAATCATGGCTGCCGGCGCTGCTCTCCCTGGCCTGTTCTTCTGCTTCGCCGCCATGGTGTTGCTGATTTTCGTGAGTACTTCATCCGATCTAAGGTCTGTCCCACGACCTGACGTCGCACCCAGGTCTCTGTCTCAGCACCAAAATGGGAGGCGATCCGATTCCTGTCCGTGTCCGGGGCCGGTCACACAACTCACTTTGGTGTCTTCGGGTACACGGGCACGGCTACCCATGTCGGCTACTACTTTAACCCAAGCATCATTGGCACTGCGTACGTACAATTTGCCTGTGCTAGTCACGGACAGGTTCTTACCAAACTCCTATTATAGCGTTCCGAACAGTATGAATGATCGCATCTACCACAACCTTACCGAGACCCTCATCCTCCACCCCATTGCTGCCGGCTTAGCAGGAATCGCGTTCCTGTTCGGCCTCTGCGGCGCCGGTTATCACCGCGCCGGCACAGTGTTCATGTCCCTCCTCGCCGCCCTCGCTATGCTCACGACCCTCGTCGCGTGGGTCCTCGACATGGTCCTTTTCGGCATCGCGCACCACCGCTTCCGCGAGGCCGGCGTCGACGTCCACTGGGGCAACGCTTTGTGGCTCACCCTGGGTGCCCTTGTCTCGCTGTTCATAGGCTTCATCCTCGCTGCATGTGGCGTCTTCGGTCACTACAGGAGGCGTCCCGCTGCCTATTAAACGAATGGCGGCTGGAGTCCTATTTTTCTTGCCTGAAATGTCTGAACTCTGTAACCTTATATGCTCTCTTGTTCGCCTTGTAAGATCACCCACCCTTGGTTGTAGCCATTATCCTTTGCTTTTCCACTCCGCTTTCGATTTCAAAAAGACGTATCCGCCATACCTGTCCCCCTTCACGAACTGTTCCACGATTCGAATTCACGCGATTCACGTTTATCATACACTACATTAACGTTGTAGATTATAATTGGGATTAATGACTCTCATATACAATCCAGCCGGCCTCGGCTAGCATAAAGCAGATATAATGCACACTGAGGGGAAACTAGGACGTCTATCACAGCACTTACAGCTTAACGTCCGGGGCTCCTGGACGCAATGTTGCTGGAGGCCAGGCAGTGGCATAAATGCTCCGATCTAAGGACCCGCTACGACCACAGCGAGGTCGCACGACCATACAAAGAGAGCTGGTCCGTGCTCAAGCGAATCGACGATGCTTGACATCGAAGTCCTGGAGGATTGACGTTCAACGATTTTCGAAGCACCTTGACGCTTCCCTGTCAGTCGCCGAAGTCGCGGTCCCGTGATCGACGCGTCCGCCGCCTCCGCCGACGTGTTCGAACTCCGCTGTCAGCCACCCACAGCCACCGTCCCAGAGCGATATAAACCCCCTGCTCTGCGCCGTTCATCCTCACCACCCTCTTCCCTCCTTCTCTTATTCTACTCCCTCTTCTTTCGACTCTCTTCATCGCGCCGCGAATCCACTTGGTACTCCTCGGACGGTTCAAGGCAAAGTCTAGGGTGAAGTCTAGGGTTGAGACTAAGGCAAGTGCAGTCCTCCTGAACGATGATCTTGCGAAACCATCCCTGTGTGTACCCCTTCGGTTGCGTGGGCTAGCGTCCTGTTACGTCAAGAAGGCCTCAAGACCTCGTGATTCATCGCATAAGCCGTTTCAGGAGCGAGGGTCGGGGACAGGTGGTCAGAAACTCAGTGGCTGACACTTGCATTATGTTAGGTTCTGTGACGATCATCAAAGATTCAAGCTGCTCGCCCTTCATCCAGTTCTCGCTACTCTGTTGATGTAAGTCTCCCTCTCTCCGCTTTCGCTCTCTCTACGCTCTCCCTCTCTCTCCGATATCCTGCTGGCCAATGAGTCCTCTACACCGCTCCCCCCATATCCCTTTGACCCGCTCTCATCGTACTTCTTCTCCCATTTCTCTCTCCATTACCTCTATCTCGCCCTCATTCTATCCCTTTACCACGCTCATACCTTGCCCCCCCTGCTAACCCTCTAACCCGCTTCTCGCCTATCTCTTATTCTGTTCACCCTATATCCCGCCCTCCCTCTATCCAGTTGTCCCTCTTCCTTTAGCCCGCTTCTCCCTCCCTCTCCTCTTGCCGTCTGTCTTCCTCTCCATTTCGCTCTGCATAACCTCCCCTCTCCTGCTCACCTTCTGTCCCGTCTGCACCGCTGTCCCTCGTCACCCTCTCATCTCATATCCCCTCCCAGGGTTTGGCATTTGATTTGATATACTTGCTACGAGGATTGCTAGTGTTATTGGATCAGGCTAACCCGATGCACATGACACGAGACAAATGCATATTTTGTTGCACGACATCAAATCGATATCTCGCCTGGAACGATCGCTTACAACGGGGCTTCTAGGTATAATTGATACTCGAGAAACGCCTCAGCAATGTGTATAACTCTGGATCGCTGACATCGAATGGTGAATATAAGCATTGAACGTTGCACGTTTGAAGCATTGTGGTCGTAGTGGCGCCAATGCGCCAACATCTTATTGATGGTTTCGTGCAGTGACTCTAGATCTCGTTCATACCGACGCAAGGGACCACATGTAATACACCCCTGCTTAACGTTTAGCTCCCTACCGTGCAACAGAGCCATAGCAGGCACACTCACCGAGACTCCGATACGGTCGCCAGCTATTTGTCAAGTCCTCCATCTCCTTCGGTGTCAATAAGGCTCCCCTAGCAAAGCACGAGATTGAGCGTCGATCTGCCGGTGCAGGAGGCGTCATGACTCACTTGATCTTTTTCTTGCCATCCAGCCGGCTTTTCAAGATGGCCACAGTCAAACCTTCAGGAAGCGGCTCGAGCTGGCGGACGTCTTCAGAGACTGGGGCGTTGAGAGTTCGGTTGATCGAGGGCGTGAAGGGAGGCGGGAGAGGGCCCAGGTCGTCCTCCTCCTCCTCATGCTCCACTTTCTTGGAACGAGTACCCTTTTTCTTAGGTGTCTGCGGAAGAGTCGGTGCAGGTGGCAGGGAGGATGCATCATCCGCAGGTCCGGATGGAGCCTTGGTAGGGTCGAGAGTACCGCTGCGCCCGTCCGCTTCAGCATCGTCGCCGGTACCTTTTGGTAGCTTTTCAGGGATAATGTCGATCTTGTGGGAGGGCGAGTGGAGGGAGAGGAACCATCGAGCTAGGCCGCGTTGGACGCCCAGGTCACCGACGGGTAAGATGTCGGGTCGACGGAGAGAGAATATCGCGAACATGTCGACTTCAGAGGTTCAGTATAGTCTGTGAAGGCGGTTTCGTCGTTGACCTACCTGTCCACTAAGTAAGACCGGTCAGTGGAAGGAAGCACCAGACAGATAAAAACAACAGCTTACTCGACCAATGCCTCGGACAGCAGTCAAGAGCTCATATAGCTCTTCGTCATCTGCTTCGAGTAGCTTTTGCGTTGTCAAGCGCCCGTCAGCGAACCTTGATGCCAGGTCCTGTACTGGGATGGAACGTGAGCACTCTCAATTCGTCTTCATAGAGGGAGGTCATCGGATACCATATTCAGCCTTTCGCTGGCTCAGGCCTGCCGTGCGCAAAGTGGCAAGGTCAGTCTTCGCAACTTGGGCAGCAGATGGAAAGAAGCTGTCTGCTTTCATTGCACTAGATTGAGACTGTCATCCAGTTGGCTCAAGCAGCGAGGAACAAGTGTCTCACGTTGAGTAATCTGCCGGCTTCTCAGGCAAGGAGGAATCGAATAGTCGGATGAACCGCCATGTTATGGACCTGGCAGCTAGCCACGAAATTTGCTGACCTCTACGCAAAGCGGGATGCTCGTTAACTCGTCGTCAGCTCCACGGAAGAGTTGGAGAACTTACAATATTGACGTGGCAAGCGTGCTATGAGCTACAGTCAATACGGTTCACGTAGACGGAGGTAGATATGTATATAGCACCGGAATGGGTCAAGACGCTCCAGATGCTCGAACGGCTTGCATTTGAGTCTATTGAATACATCCTCAAAGCGCGGATCCACGCCAAACAGACGCTTCTTTGCATCCTCAAAAGAGAACGTCAAAACCGCCGGGACGAAGGTCTGCGTCGCTCCACCTTGCAACGTTGCTGTAACAGGCTGGACGGTCGGAGCCTTATGAGCACTCTCCTCTTTCGCCGTGGCAGTATTCCGAGCCTTCTTGGCCTTTGCTGTTGCAGCGTCTCCTGGAGCCTTGCGCTTTGTAACAGCCTTCTTTGGCACCACCTCCTGGGGCAACTGAGACACGTCCTCCTTCGGCGCGGCAGCGCTGCGAGTGGCGGCTCTTGTGGCAGGCATGATCAATGGTCGTGTGGCGTGACCAGCGGCGAGCTTTGAAGGACAGCTTTGAAGAGGAGTCGGAATACGTCTGGATACAAGAAACATACAATGCCTTGGCTTCCCTCGCTGCTAATATCTGGACTGACCGCCCGTCCCCGCCCGCTGCTTACTGGGCGGCACCGAAATTTGCTGAGTCACGGCGCTAGTCCAGCGTTTCTTCCTCTGAGAAATTTCAGATGGCAAACACTGAGTACTGATGAAGCACCCAGGACTTTGCTGCAAGCAATAGTATACTCGATAGAGACAACCAATAAATGTGGATTACAACCCGAGACAAGGCAGACGTCGACTGCCTTCTTGCCCCGCAGTTGTGGCGCAACATGGTAAATGCCGGTCACTCAATCGGTCCTATCAGGGGACCGAGCCGGTGACGTGATATTGTGGCGTCCAGATATGCCACAGCAGCTCGAGCGCAGCCAGACCATTCTTCATCTCGAACTCCCACCATCTATCGTCTACGCAGGCTTTATAGTACCAAGATGACTGGAAGTACGCGCGATTTACGCTTCCTCTTCATAGGTACTAACAAAGGGTCGCCCAGGATACATTGTCGTGTTCAAGCAGAGTGCCTCCCAGGAGGAGATTGACAAGTACGCCCAAGACATCAACAGCAACGGTGCGTTAGATATATACCTGCTCCTGAGGGCGTACACCTGATGCCTCTGCGCAGGTGGTGAAATCAAAGATCGCTACGATAGCATTATGAAGGTTAATAGACTTGAATGAATGACGCACGGTCCTCGAGGCTGATCGTATCCATTATCGCAGGGTTTCTCGGCCACTATTCCTGCCCAGTTCCTACTGCAGATGCAAAACAGCCTTCAGGATGGGCCGATCGACTACATCGGTGTGTATTGTAGCTCTGGACCCTTGAAACCACGCTAAACAACTTCTCGCAGAACCCGACGGTGTCGTCACCACGCAATGATCTGCCCATGATCGATATGTAAACGGAATCGCATCTGGATGTACAATAGCCGCAATGCTGTAGAAGACAAGGAACTATCATCATGTATATGTATTATGTACGTGCTACTGCGACAAATGCGATGATTGCTAGTACAAAGACTATCTGGTATACCGTGAACAACACGGAGGGTATGCTAGTACGATGCTACTTACGGGAGTCATGACGGTCATCAATGTTCGTGAAGACATACATAGTAGGGAAGACAGTCCGATTATTGAAGGTACGACGATGGCGAATGGATGAATAATGATACGTGTCCCAAACCCAAAACATATAAATGGTACCCAAGGAGTCAGGACTATGCAACTGCAGTAGCGAGGCTCGCAATCTGAATAGCCGGCTCTTCAGCCACCTTCTCCGGATGAGTGACAGATCCATCCAACTCCCCCGTCTTCCTAGACAACGTCGCAGAGGTGACCTTGAACGAGGGCAGCGTAGGGGACAAGGTCGGGATCTCCACGGTAGACTCCTCGTTCTTGGGAGGCGGAGTGCCAGGCGCAGGTACTGCGATGCCGTTGCCGTTGGCAGGAGTGCCAGGCGCTCCGAGCTTCAGCTTGGATCCCTTCTTCGGAGCAGGCGTAGAGACGGGCGCTTCCTCAGCGGGAGGCGCCTCATTGACTGGCTGTTCCTCTTCCGGAGGCGAAGGGGCGAAGTCCCAGGGGCGAGGGACCATAGCAGCCGGCATAATCCTGCAGCATCAAACGCGCCTATGATCAGTGATACCATTCGAAAAAACCATGCACAAGGCTAGAACACACCAAGTAGCAGCGCATACAACTCCCTCGCCACGATCCTGTTTCTGTATAGAGCTCCACTCAAAGTCGATGTACGAGGAGATATATCGGACGAAGGGCAGGATCTCCGCGACTCCATTGTTGACGAGCGCGAGTGCGGAAAGAAAGTTGAGAACGGAGTGCGAGATGGAAGGCACGTTCTGCTTCAAAGTTACGCTGTCAATTCCAATGGTCGAGATCAATGAATTAATCACTAACGCTAAGGTAGTGCATCGAAGCTTCTGGCAGCACGACCTCGAGACCCCACCAATCTGCATACTGAGGTAAGCACCTTCGAATCATGAATAACAGAGTTGCACGTACAGGTGATGACAGACATTCGGTCCGTAGGTGGATAGACACCTGCACAACGCAATCACAACTTGATATATGCGCTCAGCGGCAGCGGTACCTACCTGTGTGGTCCGGGACAATGGCCTTCCCAGTCGCGAATCCGAGATTCATGAGCTGAGGCGTAATCTGAGTGATGCCGTCGATCACCGTCTCAGGGCTAGGGAGGGCACCGGAGAGAATGCCCTCCGTAGGGCTGCCGACAGGAGAGGAGATGCCCATGTCCAGTCCTCCTTTCGCCAGCAGGTTTACCAGCTGCACATTCTTGAATGCTGAAGTGACCGACTCGATATTCCCCGCCATTACACTGGGTATATTCGGTTCCACGCTAGTATCCTTCGAGAGGCGAGAGAAGTGACGCTCCTGTGCTTCGGTGTCGGAATATGGGAGACAAACAGCGTGGATTGGACCATGGTTCTTCGCACGCGAGTCTGACTTGGAGGGCCCACTCGCTAGTGGGCCCTCCGTGAGAGGCAGCTGCCTTAGCTGAGCGATAACTCTGTTCGCTGACTTGGGCTCCAATAGCTGCGCCTTCACCTTCTTAACCTGCGGTTTGGTCACAGCCTTCACCATAGCCGAGCTTGGCGTTATAGAAGACGGACCCACGATCAGCGAGCGGACGACGAGAGCGGACTCCTTCGCACGTCTGTCGGAGCTGCTCTGCTTCACGGAGTACTTGGTATATGCTTCAGCAGCCTTGTCCTTCTTCGAACGTTCATCAACAGCTGAGAGTTGTTGTCTGTGGTCTACGCGGGCGCCACCGAAGAGAGTAAGACCACGGAAAGAGAAACGGCGACTGTCGGCAGGAGGAGGGTGGGGTTTCGCTTTCGGAGAGTAGTGAACGGGTTGGGGTGTAGGTGCAGACGATAATGATGGAGAAGTCACGGCAGCAGGCTCTGAAGGTGCTTGTGTCACGTTCGCAGAAGGCGAGGATGTAAGATCGGTAGTCGGAGCTGGGGAAGATGTAGCGGGAGGTTCTGAAGATGCCGGTTGAGGAGGAGTACCTGGCGCAACCTGCGGAGGAGAATCCGGTAACGCTACATCCTTCGCGCTCGCAGAGACGGCCAGCGTCGCAGATTCTGTCTGTGCAGGAGCAGGTACGACTTCTCCACTCGATTTCGGCTGCACCTGTTCTGCACGTGGATCCTGTTCCCTGTCCCCTGCAGTATCGGACGGCGTTGACTTCGCCGGCGCTGGAGATGCGGACCAGAAGCTCAGGACACCCATGCCAAAGAAAAGAGGAGGGTATAAGTGGTATAATGTGTAGAGGTGACGGTCGCGGCGCGACGGAACTTCTTATACGGCCGAACCTCGAATAACCGTGGGAACGTTAGCTTCAGTGATTAAAGTGCGCTGCTGCCTAGTTCGCCTCTGCTCTCCTCTTCTGTTCAACTTGTTCGTCCACGGCTATATCAGTCTCACTGAAGTCGGTCTCGACGCCACCAGCGAGCCCTGATGCCAATATACGCGGTCAGCACAGCATCTCTGGCGCGTTGATCAGCTGCAGCTTGATTTTCCACAAAACGCCGAAACTGGTCTTCGTGGCTGAACAATCGAACTGGATCAGCATCTATTCGCGGGATCAAGGAGCACACGACAAGCGGAGGCTCTTATCTACCAATTGAAGGTCGCTCTCATGCGCGGTAGCAAGATGAGAGGGATGAAATTTCTCTAAGTGCGCATCCGGTACGCATAGTTCCGCTGATGCACATGGAGCTTGAGTCATTCCGAGCCTTGCTGGTGAGCGGCTACTTACGTTCTGGGACGATTGGAAGGTGATACCGCTCCTGAGCTGGCGATGCTAATCAGGGCAGCCTGCTCTCCTCCCCATCATCGACAACACTACCGGATCTCACTCATTTTTCTACTTTTACTGCAGCACCTGGTTCCGTCTCGATGCTATTTGGCAATATCTCATACGATGCAAGCGCGGAGGCTCTGCGGATCTTCACCTTCATATTCTTCTTCCTCAATTTGGCCCTGTGCATCCTCTTTGCTCTGGTCTCCACCGCCCGCTAGACCTTCTTTGAGGATATCTGGTCTCTAACGTTACACTATCCCGTGCAAGGCCTATATCTAGGATGCTTTCCCATGGGCCGGGCAACCCTTATCAATGTAGCTGTCACTCTCATCTATGCCGACTACGGATTCCGCGGAAGCCTACTTATATGTTTGCGGTGGCTAGACGTCGCCATCTCGATAGTGATGTGCTGGGGCCTAGTCCATGTAATGTATGGCAAGTGTCTCATCTATTTCGGACTGCGGTCCACGGAGGCAAATGCGTCAAGACCATTCGTCGGAGAACATGACATCCGTGTGGCTTCTCCCTGTCGTAACGGTGATTGCAGCATCTTCTGCTGGCGCCTTTGTACGAACGCTCTCGCTCCCATGCTCTGGTCACTGCCGCATTCTTCTCGTCCTGGTAGCCGTAGGCTTGACTCTGGCTTCCACGATCCTGACTATCTAGGCGCTTATTACTATATTCCTCTGAGACTAGAAGGCAGTTGAACGAGACAAAATGCACTGCCCACGCTTGACATTGCATGGGATAGAAATCATCGCACCATAAGCCCAGATGGATGCCAATACGTGACTATGCCGAAGATTTACGTGTATACAGTACTTGAAGTATGGACTTCAGACAGCGCATTATCCGGATAGAGCCAATGTGGCTCTAACTGGAACTTTGAAAAATACTCGTCCTTCTTTATCCGCCAACGGCAGCTTCCCTGCACGAATATTGACTTGAAGGGAAGGATGTAGCAATTTGGGTGCTCCAAGCTGGGCGTCTCGCGCGCTCCGGAATGCCGTGAAGGTCGCTTCGTCGGTTCCTGCTTTGACGTGCTTGTTACGTCGGCGCTGATCTTCAATTGTGACTACGTCTTCGACGTCTCGGTCAGGAGGGTAGTCGTGCCCGACGAATAGGAGGTGGTCGGAAGGGAGGGATAAGAGACGCTGCATGGACTGTCACATAGAATATGACATAAGCGCAACTATCAACGGAGAAAAGGAGGACATACATTGTATAAATCCTTTACGTTTCCACCTGGGAAATCGGCTCGAGCAGAACCGACGTCCGGCTAGAACAAAGGTTGTGGTGAGCCCAAAGTCATGCGTGTGGGCGCTGTATGTCTTACCATAAATATCGAGTCGCCGGTGAAGACCGCTCGGCCAAAGACGTAGCCCAGATGGTCCGGCGTATGACCCGGCAAGTGCATGACTTTGCAAGGCATACCGCCTAGCGTGAAGTGCTCGTCGTCTTTGAAGTAGACATCGAAAGTGTCGTTGAACAGGGTGGAATCTACATCATAGACGCGGGCAAATGTCTGCTGGACTTGCTTAATACGAGAGCCAATGCAAACGGGGACATTGCCTCCCAATGACCGTTTGTAATATTGGGCGCCCGTAAGATGGTCTGCGTGCGCGTGGGTTTCTCTACGGAAAAAAGGACGTTATTAGTGAGGACTCATGGACCTTCCATGTTCTCCTCACAAGATATAACGTACAACCAGCCGCTTTTCTTGAATAAACGCTAGAATTCCATCAGCAGTTTCGGTCGATATCTTGCCAGAAGGATGATCATAATCCAAAACTGGGTCAATCACAGCCGCCTCCTTCGACGCCGGGTCCACAACAACGTAAGTCCATGTTGAGGTCGCTTGCTCGAAGAAACTGTAGACGCTTGGTGTATTCTTTCCTAACTCGACGTGGACCCGAGAAGGTACAGCAGGTCCGCTGGTAAACTTCGAGTCGGGCTGCTGCGGGTAGTGCGGGGATGATGCCAATGTAGACATGTTGTGAGATTTGGTGATGCGGGCGAGAGTTCGGTCACGTGATCGAAAACCAATAGGAGGCTCGACGAAGGACTTGGTCTGGCAAGTGAGGGTAAGATGAAGCGGGCGTGCG
This sequence comes from Heliocybe sulcata, assembly GCA_004369045.1. Classification (NCBI taxonomy): domain Eukaryota; kingdom Fungi; phylum Basidiomycota; class Agaricomycetes; order Gloeophyllales; family Gloeophyllaceae; genus Heliocybe; species Heliocybe sulcata. The sequence continues at coordinate 1,173,859 of ML213506.1, read as the reverse complement.
AGCCGGGCGGCGTTTAGATTTTGACGGCAGGTCCTTGTAAGAGAGGTAGCTAGCTTGGAAGATAGTAGAAAGTCCATGGGCTTGGGGTCCAAGAAAGGCGACTCAAGTTGCGTTATATCCTTTCGAGATTTCCGAATTGAATCCTGGATAGTGGAAGAGCGCTACGCCTCACCAAGCCCAGACACTCACAATTCCGAACGGACAGCGTCACTCCGATATGATCCAATGACGGACAGGTCACGAGCAGTGCCTTGGTCAGGTTCCAGTTACAATTCAAAGGAAAAGACACTTCCGGAACATGTCGGAGAGTTTATCCCTCATTTCCGAATATGTTGGAATTCGGAATGTGCACATAGCTGGCATAGGAGCCTACGAGAGCAGCCTTTGGAGAGACAGGCAGATTAGTCTTTGGAGCGCCAGGCAGACAAGGGCAGTTCGATAGCGAAGACAACCTGGCGTTGCCGATAGCAGCATGACAAGGACTGATACAACAAGCTGGCCATTGGGCGCGGTGGAGCCAGGAAGAGACAAGCTATGCGTCGCTGGAAAGGCGTGGAAATGATCAAAGGACATTCGGAATTCGGGCATGTGTTTTTCGGAGCATGTTTCGGAGACACCAAGGATGTTTCAGCGTAACTCCAAAAGAGAAGGGAATACCTAGGGATTATTGCGCACTTTAAGGGCGAGTGTACTTGCTCTTATGTGTTGGAGAGAGTCTCGAGGACGAAAAACAAATTGCGGGATCAAATGCTGTGTCGCGGGATGCTCGGAAAAAACACCGAGCGCGTTCTCATGTGACATCTTCTCAATCCGAATGTGACATGTCACTCTATCTCTTCAATTCGGAATTCGCGACTGAGGTCAATACATAGCTCGACACATGATGAATCACCCCCGCTCTCGCCTCTCTGTCTCTCAGACACGCCAGCAAGGATTCGGTTCTCCTCATTTTACCCATTATACAGCTTAATTAATACGGGTAGAATGGCGTCGACGCCGTCCTCCTACTCAACCATGCCTCCCTCACGGCCACCCCTGAAGAGCTGGAAGGAGTGCATCAGGTGAGTCTCCTATCGTGACCGATAATGCTCCCCTTGGACGTAGGACTCATTCTCGGATTTTTATCTTCATTCTAGACATTTTACTTGGGCTTGGCACACCGTCATCATGGGTACTGGTGTGCTGTCAGGCCTAGCAAACTCCTTCCCTTTCGGCACGGGCAGCACAGTGCTCAAATTCTTCTTCATGCTATTCTTCTGGATCAACTTTTTGCTGTTCATCATCATCTCTGGATGCACAATTGCCCGCTACGTAATGTTCCCGGAGGTAAGTGATCAAGTCATATGCATTCCGACGAACATTTAGCTAATCTTCCGTTAGGTTTGGTCGATCATGCTCCGTCATCCCGCCCAAAGTATGTTCATGGGTGCGTTCCCTATGGGAGCCGCGACCCTAATTAATGCTGCTCTGGTAAAATTGTTTCGCACTAGTGCAGTGTGTGAACTGACCTAATTATCACGGCTAAACAGATCCTCAACCAGGAATGGCATTGGGGCGGCAAGAGCTTCCTTTGGGCAATATGGGCCTTCTGGTGGATGGATCTCCTCGTCTCCTATGCCGTTGCGTTTGGTATGGTCTTCACAATGTAAGTCGCTTCAAAGTCATGCGCCATCCCCAGTGTTAATCAACGGCGGTAGGATGATCAAACAGGACCATTCATTTGCCAAGATGACGGCGGTGTGGCTTCTCCCAGTTGTCACCCTCATTGTCGCGTCATCCTCGGGAGGCAACATCGCGCCAGCATTACGCGAGCACAATGAAACAATCGCCATCCTGACTTCGGGATTCTCCTACACCATGGTTGTCATCGGATTATCAATGGCCCTCATGATGATCACCATCTACCTCGCTCGCATCATCATCCACGGCCCCCCGGATGTCAGCCTCATTCTGTCGTCATTCATCACGTTGGGTCCTTTGGGCCAAGGCGGTTACTCGCTCCTCCAGTCTGGCCAGGATCTGTCAGAATTTCTGCCGCTACATAATACCGGGACGTTCCCCCAGTCTGCGCTTGCCGGTCAGATGATCTTCGCAGTATCATTCTGCGGCGCCTACATCTTGTGGTCGATGGGCATCTGCTGGATCATCATCGCGATCTGCTCTATTATCCACACCGCAAGGAAGGGCAAGATTCCGTTCGCCATGACCTACTGGGGGCTTATTTTCCCGAACGGCGTATTCGCCATGTTGACTGTCAAGCTGGCCGATGTACTGGACAGTTACACTTTCCGTGTATTTGGCGCGTTTTGGTCAGGTAAGGATGATCCGCCATGCTACTCCCTGACTTCCATCTAACGAATACGCCATAGTCCTGGTTCTCGTGATCTGGATATACGTCGTGGCTCGCACAATCCCCGCAATAATGGATCGCTCTATATTCAAAGCACCCTACCTGTCCGACGCCATTGCGAACGACCAGCCCATCCGCCCACCGAAAGATATAGAAATCGGTAAAGAGAAGCCGCTTCCCCCGCTCCAGCTCCCCGGTCAAACCCAGGACAGGTCGTATGAAACCATAGTGTCCATAGCCCATAACCGGTGATTATATTTTATTTAGTTGGTCGCAGGTCAACATGCCTTGCTTAGTCGGCTAGCTTGCATCTGCACGCCAACATATGATCGAATTCCATAGACGCTTGTACTTGTATGCACGACAATGGACGAACACGATACGTTCCTTAGATCAACTGTCACTGTCATTGTGGAAGTCATCGGACGCATAGTAGACCTATGTTGTACCCATGGACTCGGCTCTGCGAGCTTGTATCTTGCTGTACCATGCCTCTGGAGGCCTTGTATCGGGACTTTTAGCGCAGATAGGCGCTCTTGCCTTCCGAGCTTATCTCCATTTGGTCGAGAAGTCGAGAAGGAGTTAAGCGTGCTCTTTGACGAGATCACACCGGAAGTCAACGCGAACAGAAGGTAGGAGATAATGCAATCGGCATTTTCCACATGCAGGATATGATAAGCCTACCAGAAGAAAGAAACCTGGAGGACAGCAACTAACATATGGGTTCACCCAACATGGACTTTCACCTGTTCTTCACACCAGCTCCATAACCGCTGTCCGAGGTCCGAGTCGAGGGCTTTAGCGTTTGGCTGCGCCTCCCTAGCCCATGGAACGAAGAACTGTAGGGAGATGTAAGGAGCTGAATGGGCGGCAAAGAGATAACAGTTATTATACCTTGCCGTTGGAGTCGAGGGTCTGAGGGGAAGTACCGGCGTACAGTTGCGTGATGGCCCCATAATGAACCGGGTATAATATCATATTCTGTACCAATATAAAGTAAGGTCTGATATAAGTTGCAGTATAACGGATTACGCACTAAAAGGAACAGAACGCCAGGCGTTTTGACGTAGCGGGTCAATTCAGTGCGGATATTGCCTAAGAGAGCTCAAATGAGGACAGTGCAGAGGTCAAATGAGTTTGACCGACCAGGATTGACGGATGTGGAGACTATTCCCTTGTCTCCATATCGCTTGGCCACCTCGCGAGCGATGAGAACGTTCCCCTGCGGTATAGCATTATGTCAGTGTCGAAACGACAATACAGCCATACCGTAAGTACCAGTTTACTCTGATTGTAGAGCGCTTGCGTATCCACCTTGCGCCTCGCAGGTCCGTCCTTGAGGCTATCCCAGTTAATACCTTTGGCCAAGTAGTTGCCGAAGGACGAGGTAGTCACAACGCGAGCCTTCTTATCGGACGAGCTCGTAGCACCAGCGAGTAAGGCCGGCATAAGAAGTTCGGTGAAGTAGAAATGCCCTGTGCACGTCGTTAATTTGAGCTCCGACCATAGTGTCCGCGTCAACGCTCACCTAGGACGTTAGTTCCAAACTGAAGATCATAACCATTCGCGGTGACTTGATCGATTGGAGGCCACATCACGCCGCTACGAAGGCTCTTTAATGCCACGCTGGTCCAGCACGGGATTGAACTCACGCATTATTGAAGAGCAGATGTAACTCCGTCTCCTTACTTTCGGGTATTTAGTCAATCGTCAATCAGTCACGTTGTGCACTCAACCTTAGGAACTCTTGGGTGGATCTTTTGATACTAGCCAGGTCCGACAAATCCAGCTCGAGGAACAGAGCTGTCTTGCCTGTGCCTGCATGAAGGTCTTGAATAGCAACTTCTGCTTTCGTTCTGCAGATTGCTCAGCTTGAAGGAACATTGGAAGGCATGGGCATAGCACTCACTTGCTCCTGGCCGCTAGGTACACCTTGGCGTTTCGTGTAAGGAGGACCTAAGGCACCGAACTCGTTTTTATTACCCATCGTTCATGACGGTATCGGTAAGTACTTGCCTTCACTGTTTCTTTACCAATGCCAGCGTTACCTCCTGTTATTACAAAGGGCTAGTCAATGTGCGGCGCTGCATGCAATGAAGGAGCGGCATCACCTGTAACTATCGCGATCTTTCCCGTCAAGTCCGGAACATCAGCTGCTGTAAATGTGGGCTTGGCCGGAAAAAACTGGCTAAAGGACGATGCAGTCTGGCCCATGATCGTTGACGATGTTCGACCTGTAACGTCTGGATATTGATAGGATACATCGTAGGAATACGTAGAATATATACTACTTCCGTGAGAGCCTTCAGCTCATATACCCGAGTACCCGAGCAGACATGTCGGAAAAACCTAGCTAATCACCATTACGAAGTTCCGGGTTAGGATGCGTCACAATATTTAATGCCGTTATAACATTATGATGGAATTTACCATCCCAATGCAGTTATCACTCCCTCATAACGGCATTTTAATCGGTTGAAATGCACTAAATGTTCCGGGTTTATTGTAATGGACCGACCTGAGATCAAGCAAACTATGGATGCCGTCCGGCGCATACCATCTGCAGACCATAAATCCAAACTCAAGCATAGAGCGTTCTGTAATTTGCTCTGACCAGTCTCATTGCATCCTAGTACTCTTTGGCCCAGTCATGTCTGGATTCAAGAGATTCGTTGTCGCCGGGGCTGGCAACATGGGAGAGCCCATTATAAATGGCGGTGATCTCGTCGACTCTGTGACCGTATTCAACCAGAGTATGCCGGTGTCTCTCTTCCGTCAATATCTACTCACCTACAATTTGCGTGCCCTTACAGAGCGCAAGCCATGATAAATACGAGCATCTTGCAAAGCAGGGAGCGAGGATTGCTACTGTGGACTACTCCTCTCCTTCATCCTTGGCCGCTGCATTAGCGGATACGGACGTTGTCATCTCCACTATGGGGGGCATCGACAGCATCAAGACCGAGCAGACCGCCCCTGCAAAGGCTGCCAAGCAAGCAGGCGTGAAGCTGTTTGTACCCTCCGAGTTCGGTATGTCTACCCCGGACCTCCCCAGAGAAGGCTTCTTGGCAGTGAAGCCCGAATTCCAAGATGCTCTCCGCGAGATCGGCGTGCCTTATGCGCTGTTCTACACGGGGAACTGGCTAGATTGGGTCTTCCGTCCGTGCGTGGCAAATGATGTCCAAGCTTTTGTTGGACTAAGTCCCGGTTCTGAAGCATCTTCGGTTGGGACTCGGCGAATGGGCGCGTCGCAATCCCGGGAGATGGTAACGCCCCGATGTCGGCAACGTCTCGAACTGACGCGAGCAGATACGTCGTTCACGTTCTCACTCATTTGCCCCGGGACCAGTTAGAAGGCAAAACATTCCGTGTTGAAGCTGATCGCAAGGTGGGCCGTGCTGTTTGTTCGCTCACATTACCTGCTGACTGGCCATGGTTAGACTTGGAATGAAATACTGCAGTTGTATCAGTCTAAAACTGGAAGAATAATGCAGGCCACCTATAAGCCTGTCTCCAAGTTACAGGCTGCCCTGAAGTGGGACAGCCGCGAATTCGCAGATATTGCGAACATAATATTCCTGCAGACCGCTTTAGGACGCGGTGTAGTCGGGCAACCTGGAGAGAATGACAATGACCTGTTTCCAGATTGGAACCCGTCGAAATACGTCGATTTCATGTAGTGTTAGTCTTTTTAGTCTCGAAATAAAACATGTGAGGATGGCAGTTAGTCTCGAAGCCAGACTCTTTGTAGAGGACTTCGGCGACACCGAAATACATACAACTCCATCGCGCACTCTGCATCCCCCGCTTCCTCTGTTTCTTCTCGCTCTTGTAGTCATCAGTAGACATAGTCGCGTATCATAAGGACTGGCGACGAGTCTAGATGGCAGTGGATCAAGTCCTTACGCAACGAATCTGTTGTGTATCTTCCGTTGATAGATATGACGGCAATGCATAAATTGCAGTATCCCAATGCTTAGCGCTTTCTGGATACTCTTTTCGAGAGCACGCTCACGGCAGATACCGATTGCCTTGCCCAAACGGGCGCGGCTACCTGCGTCGACCATGATCCATATTTGCATTGATGTGTTGTTCACCGAATGATTGGTTCTCCCTTCCGTCCTAGCGCCGGACTGTCTCGCTAGGGGTGTCCAGCCAATTGCCATTGAACCCGTGACTCTCATCACAGCTGATATGCGGGGTACCCCGTGGGGAGGTCAGACGTCTTCACAACTCTCAGTCCGCTTAAACCAAGGTGCCGAGCAGGAACAAGGACGCCGACCATGCACCCTATAATTGCGCTTGCTTTCCTGCCCGTATCCCAGCTTCGTCCTAGGTCGATACGGAATCCCTGACCACCCTACTACCGAGATGGCTTCTACCGCAGAGCAGAACGATCGTCTGAAAGGTACTACTGGTTCACTTTGGTCTCTCGCTACATGTCACCGAACGTTCACCATACACTAGTGATTGTCGTAGGTGCTGGATTGGGCGGATGTGCAGCAGCCCTTGCCATGCACCACGCTGGATTCGAGGTCGTCGTCTACGAGAAGATAAAGAAATTCTTGCGCTTGGGAGACTCCCTCGGTCTTGGGGAGAACGCGTTACGACTTCTGCAGCGCTGGGGCCTGCACGAGCAATTGATCAGGATCGGGAATAAGAGCGAGAACATGCAGATCCGGCGGTGGCACGACGGCAAGATACTGGCTGTACAGCCTCTGATGGACATGGCGGGTTACATTGGGCATCGCGGTGACTATCACGATGCTTTCCTCGGGAGAGTGCGCGACTGTGGTATTCCTATTCATATGGGTCACAAGGTAAGAATATCCCTCCATGAGCTCCACAATACTGATAGCAGCCTAGGTCGTGCAATTCAATGAAGAGAAGCCGTCTATTATCCTTGAAGATGGTCGTGAAATAGTAGCCGACGTGATCATCGGCGCAGATGGTAAATAAGGAAAGGACGACTGCATTAGCGAGTCTAGCTAATTCGTTCATCAGGCATCAAGTCTCTCGCTAGAGAGCTAGTACTCGGCTTCCAGGACGCCCCAAAGTCTTCAGGCTACGCTTGCTTCCGGGCCTACTTCAAAGGCGAGCCGCTTAAGGCGATCCCCGAATGCCAGTCGCTCATCCAGAAGGACTGCGTGAACATATGGATTGGCCCCGATATGCACCTCGTACAGAACACACTTCGTGACGGCGAAGAGTTTAACTGGATCATCACGCACAAGGATACCGCGGATATCAAGGAGTCCTGGTTCCAGCCTGGCGATATGGACGAGGTCAGACGTCTGATTGTCGACTTGGACCGGACAATCGCATCAGCGGTGGAGACGACCGAGGCCTGCTTGGACTGGAAGATCTGTTACAGAGACCCAATACCGACTTGGGTCTCTCGGAGCCACAATATTGCTTTGCTAGGCGACAGCTGCCATGCTCACCTGCCCACAAGCGCGCAGGGAGCTAGCCAGGCGACTGAGAGCGCGGCTGTACTGGCAGTTTGTCTGAAACTTGCCGGTAAAGACAATATTCCACTTGCAGTAAGTCGCGTCCGATCCAGTACGTGATAGTAACTCCAATTTCGTATGCAGACCAGAACATACGAGAAGCTTCGGTTCGATCGCGTTCGGCAGTCTCAGTTGAACGGAGAGGACGTCCGAGACAGATGGCATAACGTTCTGAAGAGTGTGGACGCGGGTCAGGAGATCAATCCTGACGACGTCAAGATCAAGAACAGATGGCTTTATCCCTTCGATGCCGAGGCAGACACCTACGCGCGGTGGGACGAAGTCTCCAAGATCGTTCGGGAAGAACTGGCGTCGGGCAATATTCGACCGCTATTCGATCCCAAGACGGGTCCGGCCAGGAGACTGGTCGAGTATGATGCTTTGGGGAACCCGAAAGTTTCAAAGCACAATATTGCTGCAGATCCGCCGATGCCCCAGCAAGTCGTCGTCAGTTGATTACACGCCATTCCCCTCGTCGTAGTGATGTATAGTGGTGTACAATACTCTTCGAATCGTCGATGATATCCAGCCGGTTCAAGCCAGGGTTGCATACATTATCCCAGTCCGCGGTGAATTGTCATTACGTCGAGTACCATTTGAAAACCGGAGTCCTATGGCCAGTAGAGTCCGGCAAAATATTTAGGCGTAGCCCCACAACAGGTCCTCACGCGCCTGAGATATGTCCTAACTGTGATCACCTGAGAGACCTACTCGGGCTACGCCGTGCGTTCTGTCGGTAGAGAAGGCCTTCAGGAGAAGCCAGTGCGACACTTATAAATGGTAGCATGTGTGCAGGCTAACCCAACTTCCCCGTTATCGTCAGATACAGCAGCCCGTCGTTCAGGATGGCCACCGCCGACGTCTTGACAGAGCTGCCTTTGACGCCTCTTATTACCCAGAAGCACTCTGGTATCCCAGAGCGTTACGCAGAACAATGCAAGGCGTCGAAAGCGCGGATCTTTTCGAACAAGACGCTCCCTCCGTCGGTCCCTCGAGAGGGAGAGCTACCGGTCCTTCCGCCAGACGTCGACCGCGAGACTTTCAACAAAGCTGTAGCCGAGATCAAGGGGAGCCTAGGCGAGGAGAACGTCGAGCTGAACGATAAGCCGCTTGTCGATGGGTGGTATATGGAGCATCCGTAAGTCACTGCCGTTTCTTCACAGAACATCCGCCGACTAGTTTGTACTGTCACAGAAACACCCACGACGCATTCCACATAGTCCAACAATCCGAGCTCGTCTCTTCCGCGACTGTTTTCCCGGGGTCCACAGAAGATGTCCAAACCATCGTCCGCTGGGCAAACAAATATTTGATCCCCGTCTTCCCCATCTCCATGGGCCGCAACCTTGGCTATGGCGGCGCCGCACCCCGCGTGCGCGGGTCTGTCATCGTCGACCTCGGGAGACGGATGAAGAAGGTCCTGAAGGTTGACGGCCAGAACGCGACGTGCATCGTCGAACCAGGTGTCAGCTACTTTGCGCTATACGAGGAGATTCAGAAGACGGGGTACCCGTTGTGGATTGATCCTCCGGATGTGGGCGGTGGGAGTGTTTTGGGAAACGCCATTGATCGAGGAGTCGGGTGAGTGCTTTCATAGTCATCTTCGCAGACTCGTCTGACCGTGGATTCCCTTTGAGTTATACGCCATACGGAGACCATTTCGCCAACCATTGCGGCATGGAAGTCGTTCTACCATCCGGGGAAGTAGTCAGAACAGGCATGGGTGCCCTACCAGGAAAGAACGGCGCCGATAACCCATCTTGGCAAGCCTTTCAGCACGCCTACGGGCCCTCCGTCGATGGTATCTTCAGTCAATCCAACTTCGGCATCGTGACCAAGATGGGAATGTGGCTCATGCCAGACACCGGCAACCAGAGTTACGTGATCACCTTTCCGAAAGACGACGACTTCGAGCAGATCATCGAGATCATTCGGCCTTTGGCATTGAACCGTATTCTGGGCAACATTCCGCAGCTCCGGAACGTCATCCAGGAGTTGGCTGTGACTGGCAAGCCGAAGTCGCATTTCTACCAGGGGAAGGACCCTATGCCCCGTGAGGTGATCCGGTCACATGCAAAGAATATGCCGTGCGGCGATGTCGCTTGGGTATTCTACGGAACCGTGTACGGGCCAGAGGAGACTCGGGATATGCAGTTGGATATCATACGTCGGGAGTTCGCCAAGGTTCCAGGATCCAAGTTCATGTTGCCGCATGAGCTACCGAAGGACCACTACGTCCACTCCCGAGTTAACGTATGTTCTGGAACGCCCGAGTTGCGCGAGTTGGACTGGCTCAATTGGAAGCCGAATGGCGCGCACCTGTTCTTCGCTCCTATTACACCGACGAAAGGCGAGGATGCGAGAGTCGTCCACGAGCTTGTTACACGTCTTCACAAGAAGTGGGGCTTCGACTCCTTCCCGACGTGGTGCGTCGCCGGTAGAGAGATGCACTACATTGCGAACATCGTCTACGACCGAGCGGATGATGACGAGAAGCGGAGGGCGATAGGGCTCATGCGCGAGATGGTGGCGGAGGCGGCAGCGGAAGGGTACGGAGAGTACAGAACGCACCTGATTTTCATGGATCAAGTCGCGCGAACGTACGGCTGGAATAACCAGGCGCTTATGCGCCTTAACGAGACTCTGAAGGATGCGTTGGACCCGAACGGTATTCTGGCTCCAGGAAGGGCGGGTATCTGGCCCAAGAGGTTCCGAGGGAAGGGATATGAACTGCTGCCAGACGACGAGAAGACGAAGCTGAACGGTTCCACAGCCGATTAAGTTACTTGGTCAGATTAGACAGAAAGTCATTGTACATTAGAGTTTGGGCGAAGGCATGAACAGTCCTGACTCACTTGGGACTGCCAGAAGTTGCCTCGGGCGACGTTGCATGAATGAATAGTTGCCCAGATACAGAATTCGTAGCCGATGCGGTAGCTGAATAAATTGGGCACAAGGTTTCTAGGGTATTAGAACTGTGTCGGAAAGACACGACCAGAGAAAGGATACAACGCAAAACTGAAGGTAACAGGAATGGACAAGCCACGTGCGGAGGCGCGTCCTTGCTAACGTACTTGAAGCGCCCTTTGCGGGGTCAGAAACTACCTCCGGGCATCGTCTCTACAACGACATCATCTCTAGACGTCCTTAGTTATACGCCGCTTCGCGCTCTGTTACGAATATCTCGCTTGGTGACTCAAGCCGGCTACGCTTTATACGGCCCGATGCCGCCTAGTCGTTCGGAATATCAGCCCCTCGCGCAGTCTATTGAAGAGGAGGAGGATGTCGCGGAGAGCTTGCACGCCTCATCGACGAGGACTTTGCGGCGCCCAAGCAGACCGGCTAAGATTGATCTGACCAAACTCGATACTGCGTTCAAGAGGTATGCAAATGCACTTGTGAAGTGCTACTTGATAGAAGGTTGAAACGCTGCGGACAGATGGACGGAATCTATTGCTCAGAAAGTCAAGAGGAAGAAGAAGGTAGAGGACAACTCGAAGAAGGAGATTATACAGTCCATCTTTGGGCCGCCTGTTGAGTCGCAGGGCATGGCTCTAGGACCTGTGAGTTGTTACCAAGTTCTTTCTGAAGGCAGGACATTGTCTGATGCTGCAGTCTACAGGTGAAGACCCTTGATCACAAGCAACCTATGAGCCAAGCCGACTTTGAGATGTGAGTGTCCTATACTCGCTAAAACAATGTTGTCCCTAAATACGGAAGCAAGCCTCGTGCAGTCTGTCAGGCGTGCTATCTCTGAGGGTATCCATCCCAAGATGATTACTAAAGGCTCCTCTGGGTCGTACTTTGCTCGCGCGAAGGTAGAAGGTCGTGTACAGACGGTCGCGTGAGCCTACTCTTGTGCTACCGCCCCCTTCCGCTCGCTTAATACAGCGCTGTCAGGGTCTTCAAGCCCAAGGACGAGGAGCCTTATGGTCGACTGAATCCAAAGGTGCGACTGTTGCGTCTCTGCCGTTTAATGAGGGTTCTTATGTTGTTAGACTACCAAATGGCTGCACCGCCAATTCCGGTGGCTCATTCCATTCGGAAGAGCATGCCTCATCCCCAATCTCAGGTGAGTCACTACGTGGTCCACCACGGTTGTTTCATTATTTTGCTATTTAGTTATATTTCGGAAGCTGCTGCCTCCCTTCTCGACCGGAGACTCGACTTGAATATCGTCCCCCGAACGGAGTTGGTGTCTCTGTCAAGCCCAGTGCGTATGCACTATCCTGCTGCACAACCTGATTGTTCATAGCCTATTCCAGGCCTTCTTCTACGACTGGATAGACAGAACAGCCGCAAAAAAAGGCAAACCCCTGCCCGAAAAAATCGGCAGCATGCAATACTTCCTACACGGTTATACAGGTCTGCCACACCACCACCACCACCTCTCCTTCCATCCTCACTCACCTTCACTCTCCTTGGTAGATGCATCCGAGTTCCTCCGGAAGCACCCCTGGCCCGGACGCGCCATATCGGATACGTTTGACGACGACACGCATCGAACGGGCAATTTCACGAAGCGCTGCCTGAGCACGGTGAAGGTCGTGTGCGGGCGGACGGGCGACGATGATGACCAATATGATGACGCGGAAGGTGATGAGCTGTTTGATCCTAGCGAGGCTCATGAACCTGGCCGCCCGTTCTATTGGAGCCAGGCGCTTCAGCAGAGTTTCCGGGACGAGCTTGAAAAGTTCGTCTTCCCTTCATCGGCTGAGTGTAGTGTCTCTGACGCTGGTTTTTGCCAGACTTGTAATATTAGGTGGGTTAGCAGCATGTGGCACAGCATTTTATCGTGGTTGCTAATGTTCCCCAGATTATCTGATGCTCAACACGGATCGCGGCGCCGACAACTACATGATCAAGTACTGCGAAGCGCCGCTTGAGCGCGCCCCCGTAGACGTCGCGCCTACCCGCTCCACCCGCCTCGAAATGCCACAAATGAGCGAGCTCCGGCGCATCGAATCCGCGGCTCCTTCCCCTTCCCCTATGATGAGCTCGAGCCCTTCGCTGGGCAAATCAGATTCTCAGTCGGACTTGCATAAACCCTACACGAAGCAGCCTCATATACATATTGCTGCGATCGACAACTCTCTGAGTTTTCCTTGGGAGCACCCGCACGGGTGGAGAGCGTATACGTACGGGTGGTTGTACCTTCCTGTGAGCATTATCGGCAGACCGTTCGGGGAGAAGACCAGGCAACATTTCTTGGCGCTGTTGACGAGTAAGGAATGGTGGGAGGAGACGACGTTTCAGTTGAGGAAACTGTTTGCGGTCGATCCGGATTTTCATCCAAAGATGTTTAATGTTGGTGTTGTCTTTGCTGGGCATTTACTGATCAGGAGATCTGACTGGGGTCTAGAGGCAACTTGCGGTTATTAAGGGCCAAGCATGGAATATAGTGCAATCGCTGAAGCATATTGTGAGTGGTCCTGACGTACAGATAGTCATCTCTGTACTGAGAAGTTCTTCCTATCTCAGGACGAAGGTGAGATGCTCGGACCCTTGGCGGGATCTTTGTTGACCATTTGCAGGTCCGCTGGAGCTGACCCGTCGACAAAAGGTGCTCGTCTGGGACGACGAAGTCGAGATTGTGGATGAGGTAACCGAGGATCCCTTCGACTTCAACGGGCCCTTATCTGCCTCATCAATCGCGTCCCTTCCACCCTTGCCTGGACACCGCCGGGCACAAAGCGCCAGCGAAGGCGGTGCTGCACCACCCATGCGCAGGACATCTACCGATGCGCTACCGCGACCGGTGCCTTTCTCTGCTAGGCATCAGCGCGTGCATCCTGGAACTACTGGTGTCACTGTATTGGAGCATATGGAGCGATTGGATGCAGTAGAAGCTGGTCTCAAGAGACTGGGCTCCGAGGACCTAGGGATTCCTGATGACGAAGAGGAGATGGATGTCGCGGATTCAGGTTCATCCGCGTCCAAGGCTGCTTCCTCCTCGCGGCAAGAGCAGCCGCAATCAGCAGGACCATCGAGGACACCTGCGTCGGAGCAGCCATCGTCAGCCTTCTCTCCGCCAGCACGGTCTGAGAATCTACAATCGGTGCCCGAACATGAGGACGGTATTGAGGAGGATCATGACATGGTTGCGCTGTCAATGTCTACGCCACAACTGGACGATCGACCGCAGCCTAATACCCGCTGGACCACACATGCTGCCGGTAGGCGCAGCTTCGACTGGATGCGTTCAGACCAGGACCAACCCGAGAGCGCAAAGAAGCGCGTCGCAATAGTTGAGGTAGGTCTGATTTCCTAACGACCGGGGCGTCGCTGACGATGATTCTACAGCGTCTAGAGACCGTAGATACCAAGCCTTTCTTCTCCTTCTGGTGATACACGCTTTGATCTTGGGACTTGCCTTATAATGTCGATGTACTTATACACTGCTTGGGCGGGGACAATGTAGCCATATTGCGAACAGTATACGGTAATTGCAACGCCTCCGGATAGTTAGTCGCCCTCGGTTAGTAACCATTGCTCAAATTCAGCAAGACGCTTCTTCTCGGCCTCCTCTCCTCCACCTTCGTAGTCATCGCCCGCACCACCTTTCTTGAACCTCTGCCTTCCGGAGTACAGTGCTGCTTCGATCCGACGGCCAGCAAAGAATCGTCCGTTCATTTTCTGGGAACAAGATATGAAGTCAGTATCATGAACCCTGCACACAAAGACCGGGCCTACTGACCAACACGCAAGCCTGAGCGCTCAAGGGATCCCTGAATTTCACTGTCATGATACCCTCTGGCTCGTTCTGAAAGGGAGAATTAAGCGCGCGAAAGAGGTGAGTGGACGAGGCACTTACATCGTACAGTACCACGTTGGTCACTTCACCCAGCGATGAGCACTCCTCCCGAACATCTTCCTTGAGATCCAGCAATAGCGATGCATCCTCCTGGAGTTCTTGAAGGGTGAACATGCGCTTTAGCACCACCACTCGGCTGTTCTTGTTCGCAGCCTCAGTCTTGTCGTTCTTGTCGAGCAAAGGGCCGAAGCCTTCCTCTTCGTCATCCCATTCTTCCAACTTTCTACGAAACATGAGTCCTATTCAGGCGGACATACCAAATACAGCACTCACTTCTGCATCTTCGTTATCCGTCTCGTCGCCCTCTTGCGATCCACCGTCTTCCTTTCCACAGGCTTCTCTCCGTTGCCAGCACCGCCGTCCTCGCCCGCCTTATGCTTGAAATCGGCCTTCTGCACCCTCATCCTCGTCGACCCATCACCTAATCTCAGCTCCGCATCGTCCAAGATATTAAGCGCCAGCGTCACGGAATCCTCCTTGAAATACACCACCAGCGCCTCGCCGTTGAAGCTCCCGTCCTCGCGCGCGTACATCTTGATCTTCGGCTCGCCCTGGTCGTCCTCTTCGATTAGCCCGAACTTCGAGAAGCGCTCATGGATCTCCTCGAACTCGGTGTCGGGTGGCAGGCCCGTAACGTACACGGCGGTGTTCTTGGACTTGCGCTCCGCGGGCTGGCCGTCCTTCTTCTTGTTGCGCTTGGCGGTGGGCCCGAGGTAAGGTCCGTCGTCCACCTCTTCGCGCTTCTTCCGCTTCTTCTCGCGGGCGAGTATGGGCGCTGCGGGTGCCTACACGATTTCAGAGAGACGCGCCGAAGATGGCACAGTCGGACATACCAATTCGTCCACGCCGGCCACTGAGTACGCAGCCTGATGATTCTTGAACACGTCTTCATCGACCTGTATCTCGTTAGACGCGTAAAACACTCATATTAGGTGTTCTACACGTACCAAAGGCACCCAAGCCCTCTTCTTCGCATCCCATTCCAGCTCCGATCCGTCCTCGTTCTCGTACCGCCAGGTCCCGCTCTCCTGGTCGAAATACGCATTCGGGTCCGCATTAAAGGCTGCAGCTTGCTGCTCTGGTGTAGTGAAAGATAATACAGCAGGAGGAGCCCGGGTCACTCCTAACGAGGATGAGGACGCATCTCTGGACATATCAAAGGCGTTGTTTGGGAATGTTTGAAACGTAAGGAGATAGACAACTTGTGCAAACAAATCCTTGGATGAGCGCGGGAAGCAGTAGATAATTAACCGTCTCACACAGAGCCGCAGTCTATATTGCATAACTATCTAAGCGCCAAAGCTATCTCAGTGTATGCGCAGAGAACGGTGGTCGACGGCAACGCGCTTCTCAGCGTCATTACACGACGTCAGTTAACTGACGGGACACCCACCGCAGACATCACGCACACAAATAATTATCGTCAGCCAATAACGTGGATGCAGGATCTCAGAATAGATTGGCGCGAAAGCATTAATCTATTTCACAAGGACCATAGGGAAATACGCAGTCGGGTCATGAGGAGCGTCCTCGACTCGCTCCGGTATCCACTTCTTGTAAGGAGTGGGGAGAATTGGAGGTAGTTTTGATTCCGAGAAAGCCTTGCGCGCACTAGTGATCGTGGCAATAGTAGATGTAAGGTCAAGCGACTGTGAGGATGTTGCCGGAACTGAGGCTTTCTCGCCCTCCTTGGCTTCCGAAGGAGCGCCGAGTAAGCTGCAAAGACAGACATTAGAGAAGGTAAACAAGGAGCAGAGCGTGCGACATACTTCTGGTTCTCAGAGTGCTGAAGAAGAAGCGAAGACAGTTCTGTCTGGGTGATGACGGACAGCTGGGGGTATGTGCGTCGAACATCACGCTTCCAGTACGGATTCTGGGCGGGATCGGAAGCTGCAAGACATCAGCATCTTTTTGCTAAACAGCACATTGTTGATGCACCTTTAGTGGCAGGGGTGGCGTACTTCTCTGGCCGCGACCCAGGCTGAGGATACCGGTTCAAGTTTGGAAGGGGTAGACCACTTGAAATCTCCGGGTTCACGACCACGGCGTCGCCTAGCAGAGGTAAGCATCGTACCAGTCAGACTAAGCAACGCGACGTACGGAATTTCTTCCAAAAGCCGGTCGGACTGAGATGGTATTTGGTCGAGTCTGCGAACTTCTTCGTCGCCATAAGTGTGAACGATGTAATAGCTGCACTCGCCCTCGAGCGCCAACGGGGGAAACCTCGTTACATAAGCGAGGCCGACGCATGTATTTCGGTGTCTTTATTTCGGGAATTCCGAATAACTGCAAGGCATCAAGTCTGTTCATTGCCTCGACGTCGTTGCATCTTAGGAAAGCATACTCTCTCACTCGTCCATCGAAGCGTATTCACGCAGCCGTCAGTGAATTCCGAATATCTTATGCGCGGGCACTCGCAGCGGGGTAGCAACGCCTTCGGAGAGCTTCCTCTGCGTCGTGTATCAACATTCAAACAAGCGACAGACCTCGAGTCTCTCTAACGTCCGAATCTGATGGTGGTCGTGTGCTTCAGTAAACGAGCGATTATTACGCGTGTCCCCGCACATGTGCGTCGATCATGGACACGATGGCGCCAGTGTCACGAAATATAGTCCGCTGTTCATGGGAGTACGTCAAATTGCACCATCTGGCTGTCCAGCTCACATTTCATCGCGCCATCCATTCTCTTCAAAACCAGTGCTGGCAATGGATTACTTCTGTCAACCCCTTCTCAGAACTCGGGTGCTTATTCCCAGCTCACAAATCTCTGGCACTTAAAAGGGCCCCTAAGCATACTGGTCTGCTCAGCTTGAAGCTTCTCTAAACACCCTAGGCCTTTCTAGTCTTATACCTCCGCAATGTCTGCCGCAGCCTTGACCGTTACTCCTATCCTTGTACTCCAGGCTGAACCGCATGAACACGTCCTCCCAGCCGACAATGCCACGTCTCCGAGAGACCCCCATCTTGTCCCAGTGTTCGACAAGTTGACCAGCCCAACAGACCCTATCCTCTTCCTGCCACCTCTACTCTCCTGCCTACCTCCTCACCTCTCCGTGCACAACATCATACCCTCTCACTCTTCCGCGCCCAAGACCCATCTGCCAGACATCGACCCTGCCTCCCTGTCCCTACACAAAACCCTGCACAACTTCAAGCCCATAACCTCCAGCTATGCTACTATGCCGTATGCAGAGGCCTTCAACTGGTCTGAGCTGCGCCTGCCCGCTCACGAAGAACGCGAGTGGTACTGCGTCGTTTTCCGGAGCAAGAGGAAGGAAGGCAGCGACAGCGGTCGTAAGTCAAATCATGCCCGCCGCCCATCTTTTTGCTGACCATGTCTCTCACAGCTCTCTACGAGGCCGACGCCAAGGCCCACGAAGAAGCCATCCAGAACGGCGGAGTTAGTCCTCTCCCCCTTTCCCCACCTTTTACTGACATACCCCCGCAGCTGATCATGTACTGGTACGGCATCCCCGACCCCGAGACGGGCATGAACCTCGCGACCTGCATCTGGCAGTCGCGCAGACATGCTATCGCTGCCAACTCTCGCCCTCACCATCTGCGAGCCATGCGGCTGGCCGCTGCCTCCTACGAGGTGTATGACCTGGAAAGGTATACCCTTCGCAAGGTGGCGGGGCAGACAGGCGTCACCGTTGAATCCTTCTCTGGCCAAGATGTCGGCTGGTGATCATGGGGTGCTCATACGCCATCACTGTTAATCCGTCATCCGTCGTTCGCTGTGTCGTGCTGTTCGTTGTTGTGGATCTCTGTCGCTTTCGTTGTTTATCGTTATCTTTAGCATACCTCCTCGTGTCTTGTCGCGTTTACATTGTTAGATAGAAAGAGCGTGGGTTACCGTGTCATGTCTTAAATCCGTACCATACCTATAAGTAGCGAGAGTCTTAATAATAGAGCATTCATACATGTTTCTGCTCCTGTACACTGGTCCAGGATTCAATACTATCATTGGAGACCTGGGAAAAGCCTGGGCCTGCGTCGTGTTCCTCGACTTCCGGAGCTTCGATATCTTCGACAGCTGGCACGTCCTCCGATCTGGTCGGTCGGTCGAAGGAAGCCTTGGACTGCCCGGATACAGCATGGGGAGGAGTGGATGTAGCACTCGGCATGAATTGCTGACCGAAGTCGAGGGCATCAAGAACATCCTGGACACAGAGAAGTCAGCGTGAAGTCTCTGCATGGATTGCATGCCACCTACCTTCAGATTTCTGGGTCGTTCACGCTCCGTGGTGTCAGTGGACCCATTGTCCCCACGGAGGGGAGATATGAAGATATCTGGTGCGGGAGCGAATACCTTCTTCTCGGGCTCAGGAGTTCGAGGCAGAGCCTCTGGGCGATCATGGACACCTTCAATTTCACTCTCCACGACATCCGGATCAAGAGCTATATCTTCATAGTCTTCGTCGTGAACAGGCAAGCCTTCTTCAGTCAGAAGTACATCAGGTTCGCCATCAGGAAAGGGACTGAAGTCAGGAGGAACGTCATGAGCGAGGTCCTGGTCCGAGAGTCTCTCCTCCTCTGGCTCAACCGGCGCAGAGGATGCAGATCGGTTTCTAAAGAAAGGTTCCCAGCGGAAATCAAGCTTTTCGTAGTCGACGTCCAGGTCCAATTGATAGTCAGCAGGGTCAATAGGGTCAGAATGCATAGGGTCTTCAGCAGGTGAGTCGAAGTAGACACCAGGAGGCGAAGTGTAGGTCGGTCCAGGCGTCGAGAACGCGTCAGTGTCAATGTGAGCATCATTGTTAACGGACAGTAAGCTTTCTAGTGTCTTCGGATAGTGGTATGACGTATATTCTTCTGTTTTCTTCTGAGGAAGGGCGATAGAGGTTAGCCGAGAATGGCGAGCAGGCGATAGATTAGCAGCGTTGGCATCGATGGTATACAGGTCGGGACCGACTGAGAAGCGAGCCCGAGAGAATTTTGCAGCCAGAGGTGATTCCGTGGCAAGGGGCCCGGGCATTGAGAAGGGTGCTTCCTCGAAACTGATTGACGTATCAGGACCAGCGGACGCACGTTCAGCGTAGTTCCTCGCATGTATGCTCGCCGTGCGAAAGTCATCAGATCCAGGAGAGTGAAAGTCGGTCCCGAGATCAGGCGTGTACGGAGAAAGTGTGTGTGCCGTATACGAGAGGGCAAGGACATCGGTTTGTTCGACGTCGGCGATATCGGATAGAAACTGTGGAGATCGCCGTTCGATTACCACGGCGGGAGCGAACTTGGAGCTACCATCAGCAGGCTGATTGCCAGGTTGGCGGGTTTCATCTGCTACGAGAGTTTCTACCGGTCGAAAATCAACGTCACCCGGGGGAGCGAAAGCGAATACAGGGTCTTCATCTTGTTGTCCAGATGGTCTGATCTGGAAGTCCGTGGTCGTTTGAGGCACTTGTGTTGGCGGCTTCCCGCATATATGCGCGTCGGACTGGGGCACGATGAGGCGCAGAGGATGGTCCTGTCCCAAAGTCGATATGGTGGCGCACAGCCAGGAGGGTGGTGGTTCAGTGTGCGTTGCGGATCCAAGACCCTGATCATGTCAGTAAAGAAATATGCTCCAAAACACGAAATTCTTACCACCTCATTCAATCCGCACTGCTGAGAGACCAGCTCGTGTGCTTCCTGAGGCCTACCAGCAGAGGTCGCCATCTTGATCAAAGAGAATCCTCGCCCGAGACGGCCGTCATTGAGGTCAGTATATGCGTCCAGGGGAGTGCTAGGTATATCTGACGTCGAGCCAAGAGTGGATGATGAACCGGAGGATGCCCTTTGGCGGTTCCTCCAAGAGGAACTTGAAGTACTGGAGGATGAGTCTAGCAATGAAACTTTCCGGATCATGTCGTCGAAGCGAGCATTGAGCCCGACGGTCTTGCGACGCTTCGGCCGATGGAGAAGAGGTAGCTGCGTCTGTCCTGATATCGCATGAATGGCTTAGTGCGATCGCTCTCATTATCTCAGGTGTAGAAGATATGAGCTAACCGTGGACATTGTGCTGATTGACTGACAACGATACCCTGGAAAAGTAGTTAGGATATTGCACGGGCTTTGGCAAATCTAGGAGAGGGCAGTACCGGCTGTTTGGGAAACCATTGACTGCAGCTACGGTGTCAGCATCACTGGCGCTATCCGAAAATCTGCGTGTCAAGCCAGGCATGGTTTGTCAAGTTTCGAAGGTCATCCGGGGCTTTCACTGAGGTTGGGAGTCCGCCTAGTATTGCCAGCGAAGAGGACGGCCGGCGCATTAGAGAAGGCCAGAAAGCGCGTATGAAGCGGCGCTTGCCGAGATGCAAAGCTACGTGACTTCGGCTACCTCAGGGACCAATCAACGTCGTCCGCCGTCTATATAATGCGGTCTCCAACACTAGTACACCGCTCTGAATATGCCTCTCATTAGACCAGAAGTTCTCAGGACATATTGAGTACTACGAGGACTCTTCAACAGTCATGGCGCATGGGCGTACCGCCATCAAACTTACCCAAACACGTCAGCCAGTTAGACTATACATGAAGGAGGACACCATCTCCGATGCATGCGGAAGCTCTCCAAGCGTCACCCTCCGCATCATCTTGGGGAGATCCTCGCGGACCGACGCAGAGCGGCAGGTCTTGCACAAGATCTCCAGCTCTATCTTCCGGATTTCGCCATACCCGGGCCTGTTCCCGTTACTACTAGGAAGCAGTTCCATAGACAGAAAACGCTCTACTCACGTAGCTGTGAACTTGGAAAAGGCCTCCTCGAGAATATTGGCTTCACTCAAGCCTGATTTTATAGCGTCACGGGCAAGCAGCTTTAATTCTTCCAAGCCAAGCTAACCCAAGAATAAAATATAGTCATGAATTCCGCCATGAGAATGGACAGGTTCGGCAACTTGCCTTATCAGCTAGGCGATACATTGATTTCGGCGAGCAGGAACGGGATGCATGCTCTTGCGCTACTGCGTCTCCCGCAGAGCGTTTCTGGGAAGAAGTCAAGGGTCGGAACTTGATCTCTCCAGTGTAGAGATAGAACATCAGGGCTTTGTATCTGATACGACTGCGTGAGCCTAATTAAGCGTCCAGTGTCTACACAATACCTTACGTTCTGTATGCAGCATCTTTCACCACGATCGTCCTTCCAAGTTTGCATTGGGTTACCGGAGGAGTCTCTCCATGACCGCTTGCTCCTCTCCAGTCGCTGAAGAGAGTCACAAAAGGCATGACGAAGAATGACTTCAGAGTATTGGAAACACCAACCTTTCCTGCTGCGACGCGACCCCGTCGTCGCTTTTGGAAGGCTGAGCCTCATCGTAATCAGAGAGATCACTATCAGACCCGTATCCGTAATCATTCAGGTCAATCTGTGGCTTCTCACTCGCGGGGAAACAGTCGTCTAGCGCAGTCTCCAAAGATTCGGAAAACCCAGCAGATAGGACTGTTAAGTAGAATGAGCCCTTCTGTGTTGTGCGACGCAGTAAAGGAAGACCTTACGTATATCGTAATAGGATGCTGCCTTCAAAATTGAACTGTTTACGAAAAGTGCTTTGGGAGTACCGATTCGCCCGGAGGATTGTTGTCTGCGAGAGAAAGCAAATAGTCTCGTATCGCCAAAGGATCCGGTTATCATAGAGGTCTCCAGAGTCTCGTATAGAGGGGTACGCAGTTCAGATGCTTCTGCAGGTTTCTCTCTCGGCACCGAGGTATACGATATTTCGAAAATAAAGATGAGAGAGCCCGTAAGCGGCACAGTTTCATTCGGTGTATTACAGACAATGCCACATGGAAGTTGTGCAGCTAGGGGAGCCGCCACTATCTGAGGCTGGCGTCGGCCAAAGGGCCCCAGGTTTGTGTCGCGGGAAACTTGGAATGTGATAGGACTGAGGGAAACATCCACTCCACCAAAATCCATCTCAAAATATATCGAGGGTGAGAAACCTGGTGTAAAGCGCTTGCCAATGCCACAGCGCCATCCTTCTCCGCAGACCTCAGACCATAGTACTGCCCCTGGATCTATGGAATGAAAGGAGACTTTGAAGCGAGACTTGTGCGTGATAGTATCTCCCAGGTGTTCCATCTCGAGATGACAGAAGGGTTCAGATCCCAGCAGTCACAGAGTAAGAATGAGTAGCTGCCACTCAAGAGCGCTCAAGAACCGTGAGGATAGCATGAGGCGGCGCTTATCTTGTCCGAGTGAGTCCAGACGGGAAAATAGGTCCAGCAAAGACCGACCTTGCCACGCAAGCATTACTGGCCCTTCCCATATCCATAGATAATTCTACAGCATAGACACCTACTGAGAGAGATCGTACGGACATGTCTCAGGCGTTTTATATGGTCTTCCACTCGCGCATATAGAGCATCCACAAGACATCCTGACTCCTAATGCCCAAGAAGAAACGATGTTCGTCACGATGTCGCAGTGCGGGATACTTGAGAATCAGAGGAGACTAGTGTGCCGCGTCGTGTCGAAAATCAGACAACGTTGCCTGAATACCGGCAGACCTAAAGCAGATTATTTTCGAAATAATGGGCGTTCGCATAAACAGAGATGGCCTTTAGAGACTATTTAACAGGAAAGATCCATTGAGACGTAATCGGAGCCGTACAGGGCGCAGAGGAAATTAGAGGAAAAGCATATGCACAGCCACTAGGTACGAAATATCAGATCTATCTCAGACGTCATGACCAATCGACTAATTCTCGTCGCCTCGTAAAAGCAGACCGACCGATTAGCGGACAGCTAGTATACAAGAGCCATGCGGAGGAGCCGGCTCAGGACATCCTGCATGAGTACCTGGTCTCCTACTAAGACTTGTGATAAAGCGGAGGAATCCAGGGTCCAAGCCTGATCAACAAAGGGACAATGTCAAGCAATGATGCGACGTATGAGAGAGTCGACCATCTCCTCAGCATGTGGAAGCTCTCCTCTGACAGCTCTCCGCATCATCTGAGGAAGGTCTGACTGTACCTTCGTAGAACGACAAGCCTGACGTAGTATACCCAACTCCATACTCCTAATTTCCTCAAAGCCGGGGCTAGATGGGAGACGTCATATTGAGCACTTGCCCTGGGTAGATGATACGCGATGATACGGATTACTCACGTCGCCGTGAACTTAGAGAAGGCTTCTTGGACTATATTGGTCTCCCCCAAGTTCGCCTTGAGAGCCTCAAAGGCTAGACGTTTCAACTCTTCCACACCCAGCTAATCATATAGCAGAACTGATATTAATCATCTCTCCTCTCGAATTATAGACAAACAACGAACCTTATCCGCCAATCGATACATGGACTTCGGAGAGCAAGAGCGAGATGATTCGGCATTCGCAGAGGGTTCACGTTGGGAAGAAGTCAACGACCGGAAAGTTATCTCTCCGGTATAGAGGTAGAAAATTAAAGCCGTATACCTGGGAAAGGTTGTATAAGCACGACATTGTCTTGGATAGATATCATCTTACGTTCTGAGAGCTGCATCCTTCACTATGACAGTCCGCCCAAGCTTGCCCGCGGAAATCGCACCGGGCTGTTCACGAGGTTCACCGACATCACCTTGCACAGGTGACTCATTGCTTGAGGAGATCAGTACGACAGCGGCTATGGCAACCATGATTGGTAACTAACCTCTCTTGCTGCGATGGAACATCATCTTCGTTCTCGGAAGGTGCGGTCTCATCGTAATCAGAGAGGTCGCTATCAGAGTCATAT
Organism: Heliocybe sulcata; assembly: GCA_004369045.1. NCBI lineage: Eukaryota > Fungi > Basidiomycota > Agaricomycetes > Gloeophyllales > Gloeophyllaceae > Heliocybe > Heliocybe sulcata. The sequence goes on along the minus strand of ML213506.1, from coordinate 1,149,496 downwards.
CCATAATCATTGATATCAATGGCAGGGCTCTCATTCTCCGGGAATTTATTGTCTAGCGCTGACAGCGAAGACTCGGAGAATCCGACGGAGAACACTGCGAGCACTCGGTGAATAAAACGAATGGAGGGTCGAAGATCGAGGGAACTGACGCGTATCGTAGTATGTCGCTGCCTTCAATATTGAACTGTTCGCGAACAAAGGCACTGGAGTATCGATCCTGCCCAACCGCTGATGCCGGCGCGAGAATGCAAAGAACCTTGTGTCCGTGAACGACGCAGAGTATATGGACGTCTCCAGGGTTTGTCGCATCGTGGTAGGCAGATCCAGTGCGGGCAGTTGCTCAGGTTACGAGTACGGCTTCTGTGGTTGTGATACCATGAAAATCAAGTCGATAACTTGGACCTGCAGGTTCTTTTGTTTGAACGGCCCCATGATGCTGTTCGGTAATTCGACAGTATCGTGATGTACAACAGTGAAGTCGCTGATGTGCACCATGCTACCGAGAGCGGATACAGAGTCAAGGTCCTGCATCATCTTCTCTCCAGAGATGGAGAAGGTGATGGGACCATGTGAGGCGTCGACCCTCCTGAGATCTAATGCGACTGACACAGCGCGCTTGCCCTTCTTGCCGCTCGACCCGTGTCTTTGGACACCGCATCGCCAACCCTGCTCAGAGGCTTGGGACCATATCATCTGGGAATCGACATCATCGAGATAAACCCGGAACCTGTGCTCGACAGTTTGCAGCTTCCCAGTTTGAATCTCTTCCATCTGGCATGTGCAGGAGCCAGTCGCCGACGTGACAAGTGCGAAAGTCGTCGCCAGAGAATGCGACGGCAACCGAACACGAGGCGCCGTCTCGTGCACGAGTATCTGTGTGCACATGTGGGTCCCGCACTGGTCCGCTAGCGCTGGCGGAGAGGGAATTCTAACTTCACAAGACACCAGACACATTGACTGTGCATCACCAAAGCTCAAGACAAAGGAAGGGGAAGCTGATAACTGCAGGTTCATGGAAGCGCGCGAGCCACCGTCAGCGGCGGTCAGTCAGAAGCGTTTTATACTGAATGTTTATACTGAATGTTTTGGCGAAAATTTGGCGAAAATCCCGGGCCGCAAATTGGGCAAATAGCCACAAATTGAAACATACGCGTCTGCCCCACCATCCATCCACAATATCGATCCAATGAACTGGACTTCAAAGCTTCATCGACATCGATCATCATTACAAGACATAACCCCAGTCGACGTTACATTAGACGACACCTCATCCCACTGTCCACTCACTTGCTCCTTTGCTGTGCATCCTTCCCAGTCTCCTCCGCCATCCTCTTCGCCTTCTTGCCCTTCTCCTCCAACACTCTCAAAATCTCCTCATACGTCTCCTTTGCCAACTGCCTCGCATCATCGCTCCTCTCTTGCGACACCTTGATAAACTCTTTCACATTCGGCGTCTTCTCCAATGCCTACAACCACCATCAGCTTCTTTATCACAATATCGGACTGGTCAAAGACGGCTCACCTCCTCTCCTCCAGGCACCATCCTAATGAACGACACCAAGCTCTCCCACCCATTCTGCATCCCACCCTTGCCCCTCTCCTCTGCCTCTTTCGCCTTATCCTGTACAAACTTCTTCAACTCCTCCACCTTCTCCTTCTGCTTCCCACCCTTCGCCTCCGCAACCTCCCTTATCCTATCAAACACCTCCTTCGCCGAGCCCGTGATATCGCCACCGCCAGTGGGTAACGCAGCTGCGCCCGCTGCAATGAACTTGGTCGCGTTCTCTTCGAGCGTCTGCCGGATCTCCGGAAGCTTGTCAAGGTAAGGCGCCGCCTGGTTCAGGCCGTTGTCCCAGGCCTGCTTGGCTGACTTTTCGGCGAGTTGGCGTATCTCGCTAGATTTGGACTGGACGAGGTCCTGCGCCTGATTCAGAGCGTCCTGGCTCACGCCCTTGGAGAAGATCTCCATCACCTGCACGAAGACAGGATCAGCTCGTCGAATCTTGGTAGCTGGAATTCGTGCACTTACCTGCTTCTTCGTATCATCAAAGATCTTCTTCGCCTCCGGACCTTGCTTCTCGACCAACTCCCTAAACTGCTCGTACCCGCCCCCTAGCTTCTCCTTCAACTGCGGATACTTCTCAAACAGCGGCTCCACTGCATCTCCCCCAGCCCTCTTTGCCAAATCCTGCAACTCCGCCGCACGCTTCTGCAGCACATTCATAATCTTCGTCGCCGTCTGGAAATCCGCCTTTCCCCCGTTCTCCTTAATGATACCCTGGATCTCGTCATAGCCCTTCTTCGCAATAGCGTTCACCTCGTCGCCGTGCTTCTCCGCAAGCTTGTCGAACGCGTCGAAGGTGGAGTCGACGTACGACGACAGTCCAGGAATGAGCCCGACGTAAGATTTGGCAATTTGGCGGAGGTAGGCGAGCGCCTCGTTGGGGTTCTTTGCCTTCTCTTTCACGCTCTCATGAGCTTGCTGAAGGTAGGCCTTTGCAGACTTGGAGGTATCTACCACTGTCTTGAGACCGGAGAAGTGGTAATATGCGTATCCTTGAGATAGTCTGAACGAGGTAGTCTTAGTCAGACTAGATGTGCGTACCTCCCAAGAAGACAACAGCTCCTCCAGCAACCCCAGCTCCTACGAAGGGTGCCATCCCGCCCGCCTGGCTTGTTGATGCTGTCGACTGGAATCTCTTCGGTCCTTGGCGGTACGCGCTCTTGCCGATGCCACGGGCATTCTGGCGGACGAGGAGGCGTTGTGAGTTGGACAACATGTTGAAAGCAGGAAGGGAAGTATGCAGGATTGAAGGCGAGTATGCATCTTGGTATTTGAGGAGACAGACGCGTGACGTAATCCAAGCTCGCAAGAGAAGTGACGCGCCAGAACGTCATGCACCGATCGATCGACCCCGCCACCACGTCTGCTCCCGATTCGCGAGCGCTTTACTTACCGCCGGGCGAGACAAGGGAAATGGTTCCACGATAATATCGATACAGTACGAAGACGAGTACATGGCTAGAATACAATAGTATACTTCCGGGCTATAGGGTATAACGTCCGTTACGCCAAGACGACTTCAGGCTGGTTGAGACCCTTCGACAACTCGGTCTGCTGCTCTGCAATAGAACCCGGAGCCCCAGCCTTGTCGCCCCAAGGGAGCAACCCGTCAGCCCCGAGCTTGTCCCTCACCAGCTTCTCACACAGCTCCCAAACGTTCTTTCCGAGCTCCGGGTCACAAGCTTGCGAGGACTCGCCTCCCAGCTGACCAGGATCCGTGAAATACTTGCCTTGCCACCCATTCTTCTCAATCTCGTCGCTCGTCGCCGCCCATAAAGTGCTCAGACTTCCCTGCTCCGGGTTGCGGAAGAAGGGCACGACCATCTGCTTCAGCATCGTACCAAATACCTGACCGTAGGCCTCCTTGAACTGGTCCTGCTGGCCGGTAGCCACGGCGCCGGGGTGGGTAGCGAGCGCCAAAATCTTGTCGTGGTTGGGCTCGATGACTCGCTCCGTAAGGCCGTACTTAGTAAGAAGAATCACAGCAAGCTTCGTGCGAGCGTAGAGCGCAACGGAGGTCATAGGCATGTCCGTCGAACCCTTCTCCTCGAGTTCCCCGACAGAAGCGAACTTGACCGAGGACGGACACGCACGGTGCAACTCGGAGGAGACTTGTACAATCCGTGGCTTGGGCGCTCCGGGCATGTTCGACGTGCGGACCATGAGAGGGTAGAGGCGGTTGATCAAGAGGAAATGCCCGAGGACGTTGACAGAGAAGTGGCGGTCGATCCCTTCGGCGGACACATCAAACTTGTTGACACCAACCCCGGCGTCTGCAATCAACTGCGGCCATGTTATCAAGAAGTGCTCGAGCAGAACATGCGTCTTGACTCACCAGATCAAGTCTCTTCTCCTGCTTCGCGATCCTATCCGCGACCTCCTTGACGCTCTGGAGGCTGCCGAGATCGCAAGAAATAAACTCAACGTCCGCAGAGGGGTTGTCATTCTCCTTGATCTTCTTGATAGCCTCCTCGGCGCTATCTGCCTTGCGTGCAAGCATCAAAACCCGTGCCTTTGACAACGCGAGCGCCCTGGCGACTTCGAAACCAATGCCTTCCGTGCCCCCAGTCACGACCGCAGTCTATGAGTCCAATGGTCAGATAGATCTGCCGAAACACCTGGCCTCTTACGCACCCGTCCAGCAAGGTCCGGCACGTCCGTCGTGTCGAACCCGCTCTTCCCCATAACAGTGTCCAGCGCTTTCTGCATGACCGAGTAATTCCTCTTGAAGCTCGAGTTAAGAGAAGTACGAGTGGTAAGAGGTGCGCGAGTAGCGAAGCAGTAAGATGTCCAACGGCGCGAGCTTATAACCTCCAGGCGGTGGCAGACCAACGTCATTAATGGGAGCTGGTCGCAGTTCGGCTGGGGACATAGCGTCGATGCGGGGGTTATATGTCGGGACAGGTGAAGTAATTTCGTGCGGATCGGGAGGGAATGCCATGAAAGTCATTTATCGAGCGGCGGTGACGAAGGGTGAAGAGGACCCGAGCAGGTGAAGGATGAAGTGATGAGGAGAGGTGCTATTCCGGGCTGACTTCAAATTCGGTGTTTGCCGGCGCTTCTTCTGCCGCCACAAAAGCTCAAAGTTCAATCTCCATCCTCTACTACGTTGACTCTACTACGCTGATATGAAAAGGTTGGCTTGCATACCAGGGAATCAGCTGGTATACTGCATAAGATAGTCGTTAACAGCGCATTTTGTTTGACTTTGGAGGACCAAGGAATGACAGCGCAAGAGCTACTGCCAGTGCAGGTTAGATCTATTGCAAGATTTCTGCAATCATACATATTTGACCTTACACAGTACAAGGAAGACTATGTGACACTACACTTTCCAACTCTTCTCTGCCTCCAACAGCCAATCAACCGTATCCTCCAACGTCTTCGTCCACGGTACGTACTCAACAATCCCCAGCTCCTCCTTTGCAGGCGTGACATCCGTCTCCGATATCGGCCCCGGCAGCTCTAGTTTCTCCGGCAGCGCAGGCAGCCTGTCCTGGAGCTCCGGCCTCGCCTGTGCGAGGTGCTTCACCGCATCATACCAAAGCATCACGCCTGGGGTAAGCAAGAACCGTTTCTTGTACAGCTCTCGGTTGGGCGGCACCTTCAGCGCGGCGACATGAGCTCTGGCGACATCGCGGACGTCGACGTAGGTGGGACCCGGGGGCAGCTGAGAGGGAAGAGGTCTCCCACTCTTCCCGGCGATGAGCTGATATATAAAGCCGTTGGTACCCAGCGCGCTGGGAGCGGGAATCGGAAGTCCAGAGGGCCATGGACCGTATACGAAGGGCGGATTAACTGGACAACCTTCGCTCAACGTTTGGGGAATACTCATCCAATGGCATGCACTTACTTGTGGAAAGATCAAGCTCAGGATGACTCTGCGCATACCCCCATGCGGCCTTCTCGGCGAGGATCTTGGACGCTAGGTAGACGTACATGACGTCGTCCCCCTTGGCGAGAGCCTGCTCTCTGGTCGTCTTGCCCCAACCTATCAATTACGGCATAGCCTTCAATATCTAATTTCCCTGAAGGCAGCAGTGACCTACTGTTCTGATTTATTGTTATCCCCTCCCAAGACTCGCTGGAACCGGCTGGACAACAGTAAGCAAAGCATCCAGAGTACATTGACACAACGTACGGGTCACGGCTGTTCCCCAGCTAGCGGTGACGACCACCTTTGAAACACCTGCAGCTGTTGCCTGGCGTAGCACATTCAAGGTACCTTCCGTGGCGTCCTAGGCGTACTGCGTGAGTGTACGGCGGGTCTTTCATTTTGAGGGGCACTCACATCAAGAGTCTGCTCTGCCGACGCTCTCCCAGCAAGAGGCGAAGCGACGTGAATCACAGCATCGACGCCTTTCAGAGCGGCGCTCAGGTCACCCTTGGCGATATCATCGACCACCACAAGTTCTATGCTGTCGGATCCGGGATACTTCTTCTCATACGCTTGCTGGAATGCCTGCAGCTTGCCTTGACGTATCGTTCTGCGAGGATAAGGGTGTCAGAGGCTATGAACAGGGATGAAGACGCTGTGAACCCACCCTCTGACTCTATAACCTGCGTTCAGGAGTTGTTCAGCGACCTGCGAGCCAATGAAGGCCGAGATGCCCGTGAGCTAGAGTCCATCGTCAGCTGAGGCGGTCAAGCCCGTCCGAGATGTCCTGCACATACTAAGACGAGTTGTTGCTCAGATGACATGGTAAGAAGGATCGGATTCTTGGGTTATGCTCTGCTCTGCATACTTCTGCGTCTTTATATACCACGGGCATACGCAAGTCGGCATCAGGAATGTACACGCCCGTCTACATCGACTCTGGCTGACGAAGCCAATGTTTTCGCGCCATAGCTCTCACCAAGCAACCCACCCAACATCTATCAGGCATTTCGGTCTGCAGTCGCACTCCCGAGCCACTAGACAACTGGATTCGGTCCAGTCCCTCTCCCGCTTCCGCATATGGGACGCCTGCCAGTCATTGTTCGGCCAGAAGACTGGGATGCCCGAAGCAAGCCTAGTTAGTGGTTCTGACAAACACACGTCCGAACCCGAACCCTAAGCTCAACATATCCCGATGTTGGCGGGCATCAAGGTTGGATCCGTGACCTTGCGATTAGGAAGGTTCCCTTAGACTGGCGTGTCAAGAATATTGACATTCGCGAGTACACGTCTTACTTGTCCTTATACGGATCTCTTTCACCGTTTACACGGTGAGATCGTTCCAGGCGAGACATTGGTTGAATGTCATGCAACAATATATGCATTTGTCTCGTACTATGTGCATCGGCTTAACCTTAAACGATACAACAGCAATTCCTCAAAATGTAGCAAAACACCAAATCAAATACAAAAAACTGGGAGCGGATTTGGGATGGGAGGGTGACGAGGGAGAGCGGGTCAGAGGAAGAGGGGACATCGATGCAGACGGGACAGGAGGCAAGCAGGATAGAGGAGGTTATAGAGCCAGGAAGAGCCGGATTAAATGGAACCTGAGGTGAGCGGAAGAGGGGAAGACAAAGGGCAAGAGGAGATGGGGGGAGAACCGGGTCAAAGGAATAGGGACAACGGATTAGAGAAAGGGAGGGAGAGAAGGTGAACAGAATAAGGGGTAGGCGAGAAGCGGGTTAGAGGGATAGCAGGCGGGCGGGGCAAGGCGAGAGCGTGGTAAAGGGATATGATGAGGGCGGGAGGGAGAGTAGTGGAAAAGGAATATGACAAGAGTGGGTTCAAAGGTTATGGGGAGAGCGGTGTAGAGGAATCAATGGTCAGCAGGATGTCGGAGAGTTAGAGAGTAGGGGGAGGGTGAGTTAGATCGACAGGGTAGCGGGAACAGGATAAAGAGCGAGCAGGTTAAAGCTTTGATGATCGTCAGAGAACCTAACATAATGCAAGTGTCAGCCACTGAGTTTCTGACCACCTGTCCCCGACCCTCGCTCCTGAAACGGCTTATGCGATGAATCACGAGGT
>ML213506.1:1039700-1141257 GCA_004369045.1 Heliocybe sulcata | reverse complement strand
GGCCTTCTTGACGTAACAGGACGCTAGCCCACGCAACCGAAGGGGTACACACAGGGATGGTTTCGCAAGATCATAGTTCAGGAGGACTGCACTTGCCTTGGTTTCAACTATAGGCATCACCCGCGACTTCACTTGGAACCGTCCGGGGAGTACCAAGTGGGTTTCGGTGCACTAGGATCTGTTGGTGCTGGAGGCCAGGCATCGAGGCACGGTGAAGAGAGGAGGGAGGAGAGGGAGGAGAGTAAGAGAGGGAAGAGGGTGGTGAGGATGAACGGCGCAGAGCAGGGGGTTTATATTGCTCTGGGACAGTGGCTGTGGGTGGCTGACCGCCGACTCCAAACACGTCGGCGGAGGCGGCGGACGCGTCGATCACGGGACCCGCGACTTCTGTGGCTGACAGGGAAGCGTCAAGGTGCTTCGAAAATCGTTGAACGTCAATCCTCCAGGACTTCGATGTCAAGGATCGACGATTTCCTTGCGCACGGACCAGCTGTGTTCGCATGATCGTGTGAAAGCTGCATTGGCCTTGCGTCCAGGAGCCCCGTAGCGTAAGTAATTGCGGTCCAAGATGCTTGTAGACGAGTGTGTCGTGAATCCAATGTGGGGATAGTGGATGCCCACCAGAGTAGCGTGATTATCAACAGAAGGAAGAAGGGGAGCAGCGGGCGCCTTAAAGAGCAATCGGCAGATGGGACGAACCGAAGACGCTAATGCGTTCGAGCCGGGCTGGCTCCTCCCGGAGTAAAGCTCCCTACTATCCAAGGGCCGCTGTCGGAGACCGAGAGGGTATCGCGGTTAACGGATGCGCGAGACGAGTAAAACAAAGAGGATAACTAGATGCTAGAAGACACGGACGGGCAATATGCGAGCCAGTTCCTAGTAACCGAAGGGCACCAGTCTGATTCCGAGATTGCTGCCAGGGAGTTCAGCATCTGAAATCGTGTAGAGGGGAAGAGACAAGAACCTCCCGCAGTGGCGATAATAAGGGAGCTGTGAATGAGCATACCAGAATAAGAAGATAACTCTAGCGGCAACACCAGCGTCTCACCTTGATGACTTCATTCCTATATGCTGTGGCGGCTCCTATAACCCTGCAACTTGATCCATAGCCCGCGAGGTCTGCGATGAAAAGTGGAGCTTGGATTGCCGTCACGAGTCTTTGCGAAGAAGACGATGGCTCTCGCCGCAACCGAAAGACATACGTAGAGACCGTCAGTTTGACTGCCGACGAGGGACCGGACGTCGTCGCGAAGCGACGCGCCCCACTCATCTGCCCCAGTAGATGACAACGAATTCCGAGTCGTCTATGGCTTTCGCCATCTGAGAGTCAATGATATCAGACGCAGAGACGCACCCAGCACCATACTTTCGATCACCGTGTGCATCAATCATGTCGAAATTTTACTAGAGCGGCGGGGACGGAGATTCGGGGCCCCATAGTAATGACCTAGTACTAGCTTGAAGAAATTCTGATCCTTTTCCAGAGAGTCTTTGCGCAAGAGCGTAGGTGTCCATGGAGGCCTTTAGAAGGCTATCTTGTCCATGTCTCGATGACCTCGGTCAGAGGTAATCCGACGAGGACCGCAAGCTTTTGGCGAGAACGTTCGGTAAGGATCTGGGATTATGATTCAGAATAACCCGGGGAAACGCTGCAGTGATAGTCGATGAGACCGTGACGACGTGAATTCTATGCAATGCGGGTCAATGTGATCCTCGTATGGAGAGCGAGTGAGAAAAGGGGGACTTACCACCTCAATACCGCTGACTACTCTTCCTGGTCCTGCCCGAGTCTGGCGGCTTTCAGCAGAATCTAATGGATATGCCAGCTTCTGTAGAATAAGTACTGGCTTCAGAGCGGTTCAGACCTTCGAATGCAAAGGTGGGATTGCTCAGGGGATTGCTCATGGACCGGGTGCAGTCTGCTTGCAGGAGATCGATCGGCGATTCCTAAACCCCAGCCTGGGGTTTGTCTGTCCGGTAAAACGGTCGCCCGGTTCGAATTTGATGATGCGTTTCAATTTCGTAGTGATCATTTTGAAGATGGCCTACTTACAGCAAGTACTTGAACTACCACGATGGCCCAAGAAAATAATTCCGGTATTCATTTCTCTCGACGACCCTCTCCCATCGTGCCATGGACGCAAACTTGACGACAGCCTCTTCCCGCACGAGTGACTCTCGGAGCACCCGTGCCTCGCAGAGCGAAGGACTCCCCGCAGGTCAGAGCTCGCAAGTCGTACGGCTAACATGATACTAAACTTGTGGCCTGTGTCAGCGCTGCTCGGGCAGCTCAGTCTACTCGACCGCTTATTAACACCTGCGATATTATTTTGCATGGTCATCGGTGTCATAATTGGGGAATACGCACCTAATGTCCAGGACGCGTTCGATACAGCAACGTTCCATGACGTCTCTGCGCGTAAGTGCCGTACTCGTGGTCTTTCAACTACCTTGCTGATGCACATGCCTAGCTATCGCCGTCGGGTTGATCGTCATGATGTGGCCCATCCTTACCAAGGTGCAATACGAGACACTGCCGACGTTGTTCTCGTCCGCTAGGATCTGGATACACATCGGCTTCTCATTCATCTTCAACTGGATCATTGGCCCGCTAGTGATGTTGGGCGTCGCTTGGGCTACGTTGCCCGATTTACCGTCCTACCGCGCTGGAGTAATCCTAGTGGGGCTAGCGAGATGCATCGCCATGGTCATGATATGGAACCAACTTGCCAAGGGCGACGCCAATTACTGCGCCATCCTCGTGGTCTTCAATTCGGTCCTGCAGATCGTCCTGTATTCGCCGTACGCCGTCCTGTTCGTCAACATCCTCGGAGGCCAGGGACAGGACCACGGCATCCACCTCGCATACGGAGACGTGGCCATATCAGTGTTGATAGTGAGTGCCTTCGGTCCCTCTGACGAGATTTTGTCTTATTCACCCATCACCTAGTACCTTGGTATTCCGCTTCTGGCCGGTGTCATCACTCGCTACAGCGTCCTCTTCTTGACAAGTCCGGCCTTCTTTCACCACAAGTTCCTGCCTGTCTTCTCGCCTCTCGCCTTATTAGGTCTCCTCTATACGATCATAGTCATGTTCGCTTACCAAGGGCACCACATCCTGCACAACCTTGGTCCCGTCTTCCGCGTCTTCGTGCCGATGATCCTCTACTTTATCATCATGTGGTCTTCTGCATTCGCGCTGGTGTACTACTTGTCTCGCCGCGACAAGCGGAAAAAAGGGACCTGGGGATATGAGATGGCCGTTGTTCAGAGCTTCACTGCAGGAAGCAATAATTTCGTAAGTAATAAGAATTAGTTTTCATAGGCGCCGACGCTCATCACTTCATCGCATCGTCACCAAGGAACTGGCCATCGCCGTCGCTATCGCAGTATACGGCGTTGGATCAGAACAGGCTCTTGCGGCTACTATAGGACCCCTGGTCGAGGTTCCAGTATTGCTCTCTCTCACCTGGATCGCATTGCTTCTCGGGCGGCGGCTAGATTGGGATAGCCAACGGGGCCTGGAGGACGCAGACAGCGAAAAGGCTGAGGAGAGCGTATAGATCAAGAAGCATAGGGGCATTATAATACAGGTAGCGAACTGGCTAGGATACATCGATAGCTAATGGTCTAATTAGATTCGTGAGCGACGGTAGGATATTCGTGAAGTCCCACTCACGAAGCAACGCAAGGACAGCATGGGGAAGTGCGGGGTAACAAGATATAGGTGGCATGTTTAACAGCAAAGACGGGAACCGGGCCTCGAGGTGCTCGGGCCAGCCTCGCTCGGTCTATCTGACCCTCCGAACGTGGAGCGTATTTCGGAGGTCTTCTGATGGCACCCTCGACGAGGGGGAGTACTTTCGTCTTCGGATTCGATTAATCCCGTACAGTCCATGATACCTCCGCAGCACTCCGACATAGGGCTCTCGCTTCTATCCGTGTGCGAACTGGTGTTGTTCTGCCAGTCTCTCGTCTCTCTCTCATCCTGGGTTGAAGCATCGGGTGTAGGCATGACTGCTGGTGGTATGGTGAGATGAGGAAGGGAGGCAAGGACTTCCCTTGCGAGTGTCTGCGGAGATAGGGCCGGTGGTGTCGGAGGAAGCTGGAAAGCAGCAGATGGCACCGAGAGAAGGTTGTTTGGATGGACTGCGGAGGTGGAGGATGCTGCAGATGGGGCGGAAACGTTGGTGCCAGGCCCTGCCGGTCTGGCTATCATAACTTGCTGGAAGTTGACCAGAGACGCCTGAACCGCGGCGACATGCTGCATGAGCTCAGTCGTAGTATGTACCTGTGCGCCGACAAGCCACCGCCGAGGAAAACCTTTATCAGATAAAGGGATATAAAGAGTGCGAGACAATTCTGTGTACCATCTCTGGGCTGAAGCGCATCGCAGCCGCCGATATACCGTTTTGAGCCTCCAGCGCCTCTATCCTTTTCTTTAATTGCATGTTTTCCTCTTCGGCTTTAAGGCATCGCTCCTCTAGATCTGCCAGATATTGGGCCTTCCGCGCCCTGTAATCCCGCTGCTGGGTCAGCGCCCTCGTGGGTGGAATAGTAAGATCCTTCTTGCGACCTCTGGTCATGGTCGATGTTGCCACTATGGTGTCGCGAGGATGAGAATGCTGTATCAACTGCGTCCGGTCGCGCAGGAGAGGAGCGGGCTACGGTGTTATATGCGAACGTGTGAGCCTATCATTCGGGCACAATCTCATGCTAGAAGAGTGCTGAGAACGGCGGACGCAGTAGGAGAAAAGAGGCAGAGCCGCCCCAAAACTGGGTCCGACGCAGTGCGTGTTACCGTCCCGCCGGTCTCCTCAACGGTCCGCGGCTTTCCTCTTGCTAGCGGCCATCTTCAGCTGCTCTTATTATACGATGGTCACTATGTTTAGATCTCTGCTGCCGTTGTACTGCTCGGTCACAATACCGTTGTTCGGTCTGGTCACCGGTACCATAACTCAGAGTTTTGTTTGAACCTGGATGATTGATAGGCATGGAAAAATGAAGATCTACATAGTGTTCCTTACTCTAACAATCGACATCAGGCTACGGGGACCCCCCAAACCCTCGTTAGCATTAAACGGATCAAGGCAGCGGGTCCTGGCGTCTGCGTCAGTATCGCTACACTCTCACCGCCCGAGTTCTCCGTCTGCGCCTTGTCCTCGACCTCGACCTGCGCAGGGACAGCTGAAGATTCAAAGACCCCGTGGGCTACGTGCAGCCTTTCCAATTCCGCCTGTACGTGAGCGCGGTTCTCACCAGGAGCGTACGCGCTTTGATCGTCCCTTCGATCGACCACGAGCATACCACGAGTGTACTCTCCTTTACTGCGGGTCGCTGGCATCAGCGACTGGCTATTCGTGACCGATGCACTCGTACCATTCTACTTGGAATCTCCTTTCGACTGCAGCCCAACCTGGGCAAAGCTGGGGAATGGCGCCCGTGGCTTCATCCGCCACCGGTGGGTTCTCGATGGCGCACCACACAGTGGCGGGATCGTGCAGCTCCATAGCGTCCTTACCAAAGGATCTCATGAGCTCCCTCGTTCGTTCCATGAAGGAACTCGTAAAGTGCGTTATCGGCGTTTTCTCTTCGGCTTTGGATGGACTTTTCGTCGAGTCGAAGGCAGGGTCGACAAGCTTCTTATACAATGGAAAGGAAATCTCATGAGGAGTAGTGACGTCCAGAGGCAGCAACAAGAACCTCTCTTTCGGGAGGCGAGGAGCTTCCTTTGTACCCTGGGTCAAAGCTCGCAAAGCATCAGGATCTGCAAAAGTATTAACTTTGATGGGACCGTAAGCCTGTATATTCATATGAAATAGCATTTCAGCACTCACATTCAGCGACAGCGCTTGTATTGCCTGGGACGTCTAATGCGCCGCCCATGCATATCACACGGCCCACTAGATTTTGAAACTCGGCAGAATAATGGTGATTCAAGTGCTGAAGGCTGCTGAGCGGTCCTAAGACGAGATAAGTCAGACTCCTTGCTGGTAAGGCCCGCAGCGCCACGAGGATCTCTGCTGTATGTCCTTCTGTCGAGATCCGCAAGTAAGGATGTTCGGTTATTGACTCGGCATCATCCACGTTCAGATCGGGATGTCTCTGAGTTATTTCTCCCAGCCCGTCTCTGGAAGCGATTTTCCTTTGAGCTCGGCTACCATGAGTTAACGTCAGTACAAACCTTCCATGAAAATACTCCGCTGTGTGTTTCTCGGTATCCCATGGCCTTGCAGCTCCTTTGACGATGAAAGGCTTGTTAGCCGGGTCGAAGTTCGGGAACCTGGCCTTGTCTTCGGGATAGCGATCGAGATGTCGGCTCACGGCTTGGTAGAGCTTGAAGATATTGTTGCTGCAAATCAGACCATTGAGGGAGATGAACGAGGAATGAAGACGGCGCTTACTAGCAGGCCTCCTGGTCGGTATTACCTTGGCTTCTGATGAGCAATCAGGGTATCAATTCAAACGTAAGTGAAGATGCACCGAAGGTCACGACGTAGCCCAAGATTTGGATCTCTGGAGATGCGAGAGCAAGCAGGCTAGAAGACTCGTGTTGAATCGCAGGCGCGGCCCATGACTCCACGTACGGACTTACATGCCCACGACATCATCTACCCCGGGATCCGTGTCGACTATCAGTGGCGTTCACTCTGAGCACGGTTTCATCCAACTCTAGCTTCGGCACGTACTGATGACCGGTGTTCTCTGAAGTGGTACTGCACTCATAACAATGAAAGGAAAGCGATTTGCTGAGGCCTATTGGCCGGCTAATCTATGGCAGAGGGTCCGGTAGAGATAACGAGACGCGCTCTGTCACTCGTGTGACAATGTGCGCTTTACTTGAAAGGCGATAGGCTTGAGAAAGTCGACATCGGCGAACGGATATACGGCATCTATTGTGGAAGATAGGGCTGGAATAGACGTAGTGCGACGCAAGACAGGAAACGTGTTGCTTTGCTTGCTCGGAGAGGGCGGAGAGCGTCAGAAGGCTCAGTAGCTGCGTCCCCCCTGTGCCTGCCCCTCCCTCAAGGATCTCTCGGCTATGTGCTTGTAATAACCAGTGCAAGTATAAAGAAGTCCGAAGCGGGTTTCAAATAGTGAGGCACGATAGGCTGTGGCAGCAATATGTGACGTGTGACCGGCGTTTGCCATGTACTGTGAAGCTGTATGTCACAGTGGCTTCTGTGGTACGCGATCGTGTCTCGTCGCCGTTCAGCTCGTCGTGCAACCGGTCTTCTTTCATCTCCATACCACAAAATGTCGGAGCAGCTGCGTTTCCTCGGGTCGCTGACCGGCCATAAGGGTTGGGTTACTGCCGTTGCCACGTCCTCGGAGAACCCTGATATGATTTTGACTGCTTCCCGAGGTACTACCACCCTTACCGACTCGTACGCATGTCCTGAAACCTGATTCCAGTACTTGACAGACAAGACGATCATTGTGTGGCAGCTGACGCGTGATGAGGACACCTACGGCTACCCCAAACGAATTCTTCACGGCCACAACCACTTCGTCTCCGATGTCGTGATTTCTTCCGACGGCCAGTTCGCTCTGTCCTCTTCCTGGGACCACACACTTCGTTTGTGGGATTTGAACACTGGTGCCACGACTCGCCGTTTCGTTGGCCACACTTCCGACGTTCTCTCCGTCAGCTTCAGTGCTGACAACCGACAAATCGTCTCTGGCTCCCGTGACCGGACCATCAAGCTCTGGAATACCCTGGGAGAGTGCAAATACGATATCAAGGATGACGGGCACACTGAGTGGTGCGTTAGATGTTTTTTCATGCCCAGCGAGTGTATTAAACACTGTGGCATGAAGGGTCTCTTGCGTGCGGTTCAGCCCGAACGTCATGAACCCGGTCATTGTTTCTTGCGGCTGGGACAAGGTCGTCAAGGTAAGCATTAGCTGGCCGCTTCCAAATCTTCTTTGGCATTTTGGCATGATGTTACATACATATATTTGCTACTTCAGAGGGTTCCGCCCAATGAGACTAACTTTTCCACCAAGATCTCTGACTACTTGCCTGTTTGTTATTATTTCAGCGGACTTCAGACTAATGCTCCTTTCGCTTCTTAGGTTTGGGAACTCTCAAAGTTCAAGCTGAAGACCAACCACTACGGTCACACCGGCTACATCAACACCATCTCTGTCTCGCCAGATGGCTCGCTCGCTGCCTCTGGTGGCAAGGACGGTATCACCATGCTCTGGGACTTGAATGAGGGCAAGCACCTTTACTCCCTTGAGGCTGGCGACATCGTCAACGCCCTCGTTTTCTCTCCTAACCGGTACTGGCTGTGCGCTGCTACTGCCAGCTGTATCAAAATTTTCGACCTCGAGAGCAAGTAAGCGTCGGTGTCCGTTTCCCACGTTACTAGTGCTTACGTGACTTGCCCAGGTCGATTGTCGATGAGCTCAAGCCTGACTTCGTTGACGTTGGTGCTAAGTCGCGGGAACCCGAGTGTGTCTCTCTGTCGTGGTCGGCGGACGGGCAGACGCTGTTTGGTGGCTTCACTGATGACGTTGTGCGGGTATGGGCTGTATCCTCGTGAAGTGTCTAGAGGTGGCGCTTCGCGGATGCTGTCATTGTTTTCTATGTTCTGTAGCCTCAAAATTTATGATGCTTATGCACTAGGCATACTTGTTGAGCATGATCGTGTTCAGTCGTGGTCAAACCTGGTTAGGACGTAGCGGCGGTCCTGGCTAGAATCCTCCTCACCCACAGAACATTTCTCTGTCGCGGGATATGACCGGGTCTCGCTCACCTTCTGGCAGCTGTTCCTGACCCCGCGGATGGTGATATAGCAGACTGCTCGATGATATGGACCAAGTGGATCAACACGCGCCTACATGCACCATCGGCGTCTAGCGGTGTCTATAGTCGTCCGCGCATCCGGGGTCAAGCGTTATGGTTTCCTTCGCAGATTCTGCTGAGTTGTGTGCTATACAGGCCTGTGCTTGCCCGAAGGCAGCTCTCTGATCATAGCAATGCGCGGTGCAGTGAATATCTCCTGCGTAGCCACCGTCTTGACTGATGTTCCAGAGCATTATAGCTTTGTATCTTTGCCTAAGTCCAGATCCCTGGCTCCCGTTTCAGTTAGTACGGAGAATCGTACGGCCTAACGAACCACGGTGATGTCAGCTGGTCCACTAAAGATCCAAATGTGAGCGATATCCGTCTCCCTTCTTTCGAGATTCTTCAGAGCGCTCTGACTGGGCCGAACAAGGTTCAGGGCGCCTCTTAAGCGCTGTAAACGCAGTGAATGCTCCTTGTTGCTGACAGGTACCAACTATGATTTTGATCCTTCTGTTAAAGTTCATGTTCTGTGGGGCATAGATACGACTAGTGCACCTCTTCCAGTACAAAAGGGCTCTTGCTCGGTGGGTTCTTTACGGCGACTCTGCGTTTCCGTCAGCCTTACAACATGGCCTTGACCATTCCCTATGATTGTCCCGTGCGTAGTGGTCATGGCATGCCTCTACTGAGCATTGACTCTCTGTCAGAATCTTACAGCGCACGTATCAGAACTCGGACGGTTCCCGTTTGCTGGAGGAGGCTTCTCGGACGTCTACGAAGCGAAACTCTCGAACAATGGCACCTTGAACAAGGTATGCTGGTGCAATGGGGAAGAGACCAGTCGCTGACTCTACATCATCATTTTCCTTGGGTAGGTCGTCGTCAAGATCTTCCGCCCCCTTAAAGTAGGTTATCCGGGGGTACCAGAAGAGCCGGAAAAGCTGAGGAGGGTGCGATCATTTATTCCCGTACTGGAGCTGTCCTCACCTCTTAGATAGCGCCTCCTGCGAGAAGTCGCTGTGTGGCATCGCGTCAATCATCCCAACGTGCTACCCTTCTTAGGTCTTAAATACGGCGTCGGCCGGCCTGAATACTGTCAGACTATTCCTGGCCTGGTCTCCCCGTACTGCGAGAATCAGACGGTCACGGCTTACATGGACATACGAATCCAGGAGGGCGCCGATCCAGCAGGCTTGAGATCGGTCATGGTGTGTATATATGGATGGTCGTATTCGACCACTACAGTTATGAAAGCATCTCAGGTTACGGGCATCACGCAGGGTCTTCATTATCTGCACGATGTTGCGGACGTGGTGCACGGCGACCTCAAACCACTAAGGCACTGATATCATTCGGACTTCGCATGTATCCCTCATAGTTTCAACACAGGACAATGTACTCGTCGGCGACAATGGCCAACCCCTCTTGGCTGACTTCGGCCTGTCACGGATCCTTGGTCACAGAGGTTTTACGTTGTCGCTACAAGCGTTCTCCCCCGAATACGCCGCTCCAGAGCTTCACTGGTCCGGGCAACAAGATGTGATCAATCAAGTGGACCGACGAAGTGACATGTATAGCCTTGCCATGACGATTTGGGAGGTGAGTTCGGCACCTTGCAGATAAGGATTGCAAGTTCTCTTGCACAAGTGTAGCAGTGACAGGGCCGTTCACTGGAAGGCGACTCCACTCTCCTGCGCGGAGGTTATCTGGGTCCTGGAGCCTTTCCTGTTTCTATGCTGATACTAACCTGTCCTTACTCTTTGCAAGATACACTCTGGCAAACCGCCATTCTATCCGCTGAAGCAGGTGCCACTTATATTGAAACTCCAGGATCCTAGCCACCCGCGTCCCGGACGTGTTGCTAATATTCCAGAAGGGACTTGGAATCTAATCCAACGCTGTTGGGCTCATGAAGCCGAGGAGCGTCCCACTATAGCCTTGGTTGCTGAGTCCCTGATGAATTGAACGAATGAAATCTCGGCAGGACGAAAGAAACGAGTGACTGCAGAGCGCCATTTTTTGTATTATCTCTCCTCGTTGTTTTATCAAAAAGAATGGTCATTCAGGCCATGTGTCTGGCATACTGTAGAAGTAGTTTTGTGTATCGTTACCAGCGTGTTGCATAAATATTACCATCGGGCATAAATATTACCATCGATGCAGGTGCGGTCCCACGTGGCTAGCACCGCATCCAGTGCCGTGCGCATGAGCATGACCTCGACACGTCTCCACGTCCGCCGCACCAGGACACGTCGATTGCTGTCTTCAGCATTTTTCTGCTTCTCCTCTTAACGACTATTCCACAGGCCTCTGTGATACGCTCGCTGACATGATGTGGTTAACGGACCTTCAAAGTTCGAGTCTCTGCCCTCTTCAAATGATTCTCGCATACCTGATCACTGGTGTCTCCGGCAGAGATTGGTGTGGCAGCCACCTCGTTTGGCGCCTTGTTTATGATGTTGGGAGTGATAATGTTCTTTGACGGAGCATTACTGGCGCTGGGAAACGTATGTCCTCATCGTCAACTCCTCATAGTGTACCTTGACTGAGTAGCTTCATGCAGATTGCATTCCTCATTGGAATCACGCTGATTATTGGTCCGCAGCGAACGTTCTACTTCTTCGCACGGAAGAACAAGCTACGGGGAACGATATGCTTCATAGGCGGTATCCTGCTCGTGTTCCTCAAGTGGCCGTTCATTGGTGTGATCGTGGAGACATTCGGATTCCTGAACTTGTTCGGGTGAGTCCCTTCTGCCCTCTTGACCTATGGTGTCCCTCATAATTGAACCTGTTTCTCTGCCGCGAATAGCGATTTTTTCCCCGTTATTATAACCTTCCTGCGACAACTGCCGTTCATCGGCCAGCTATTATCGCTACCTTATATAAGAGTGGTAAGGCCACTGGCTATCCTCTATGCATACCACTGCTCATCTGGATCGGACCTCGCAGGTTGTGGACCGCTTAGCAGGGTCCCAAACGTCGGTAGTCTAACGTGTCTAATTATCCTCCCTGCAAAATTAGTTTACATCGGCCTGACGACGCTTGCGGATACAATCTTCAAGCTCATGAAACTCGGGAATACATATCATTACAACGGAGCACCGTCCTCCATGACGTACAAGCTAATGAACAATATACGACTTGTTCTAAACCTTAGCATCCTCCACATACTCTTCGTCAACCTTCTTGTCAGACTCCGACGACGGCGCGCTCTTCGGATAGTTACCCCTCGCAATCGAATCAGGCAGGGCGGTGGGCGGGAAAGCCTCAGCGATGGCAATGCGCTCAACAGCCAACTCGTCGATGTTGCGGACGCGGAAGCCGCCCTTGACTGCCTGGTCTAGCACGATGCCGCTATGAATCATAGCATGTCAGCGAGCGACTCCTCAAGACACGGAGGCGACTAAGGCAAGCGCAACGTACAAAGCATAGATGGTCATGATGACATATCCTGTCATGGGGACGAGGTACGACGTCTTCGTATTCACGCTGTCAGCGAGCCCACCCTGTGCCGGTGGGTACCTGGGAAAGGAAGAAAAGGCGGCGACTTCAGCTCCCCGGATTGCCCGACGGGTCTGGAGAAGGACACTCACCATGCACCGCCTCCGACGCCCTTGAGAGATCGGACGGAGGTAAGTAAAAGATTCGAGATCGGATCTGGATAGAAGGCAGAAGAGTGGGCGTACCATGACAATCAATCCGGATCCGCGCTTCGTGTGGACGCCGAGGTTCTTGGTGCCGATGGTGAAGATGCACTGGTCATCCAAGCGTCAATGATTAAGCCTTGTTGAGAGGACAAGGGAGGCGTACTGGGTAGCAAATACTCTCGAAGAAGAACAAGCAGAAAAGGCATGCAACGCCGCCCCACGCATTCGCCTGTGACACTGCGATCGAGAAAGCTATACAGCACATGCCATATAACGACAGCAACAGCGCTGGGTCAATGAAGTTGAGGATCGCCACGCCGACAAATCGCCCGACGGTGAACGTGATTTGGCATAGCGAGAAGAGGGTGGAGGCACGAGACTGGGAGATGCCGATGCCCTGGTCGACAAGGAAATTTACTGTGAAGGAGGCGACACCGACTTGTGCTCCTCTTCAGGGCGAGTGGGATCGAAGTTAGAGAGGATAATCGGGGAAAGAGGGGAAGACTTACACGTAGCATGTCTGGGCGACCCAACCGAAGATACATCTGTATTGCTTCAAGAAAGGCTCTTGCTCCTTAGTAATACCCGCAACATGTATCTCTTCCTCAAGCGCAGCTTCCGTAATCTCAGGGAGGTCGCAGAAGCTACGAAGACCGGTCAGTGTCAACGGTACGAAAGGGGGAATCCTCTGCGTACTAGAATAGTATGTTGAGGACAACGCCAAGGCCCGCAACGGCGAGGTACACCCTGAGCGGTATTATGAACGACTCCTGCCGGACAGACGACAGCTAGTAGGCGTACCATTGAACAGTGTCCAAGCTAGTGGCGTTCTTTCCGGTGAAGAACCATCTGCCAGCGATAAGCGGGCCTGCAAAGGATGCGACACCCTGAAAACCTTGACTGAAGTTCAGTCTGGCAGCGGCATACTTCGGAGAGCCGAGTACAGCGATGTAGGAGTTTGCAGCAACTTCGAGTGACGCGAGACCGCATCCTATTTCGAGTCCGTAAGTCGGACGTGAGTGATATAGTTAGAATGACAATGACGGACCGATGACGAATGTACAGCCGACGAAGCCGCCGTACTTCTCGAACTTGGCTGACGGCCAGAAGAATATGGCCCCTGGAACGGGAGGATCGGCGGTTATAACGGGAATATGTCGGGGAGTGTTTGGTGAGACGCACCAAGAGAATACAGTCCGAGACCCATATGGATACCTTTCTGGAAGACCATGAGGCAGAGCTCTGAGTGAGGTAGGAAGGGCAAGTACCTTGTAGCCATACCGTCTCATCTGCGAGTACCGTAAACACAGGACCTATCATTCACAGCCGGAGAACTCACGAAGACGCCAGCGATCGGTGCATACACGAGATAAGCACCCTATTCAGGCATAGTAGTTAGTAGTGAGAACAGAGAGATGGACACCGTTGTCGCCTACAAAGTACGCCAGCTGGAGCATTGTGCTCTGCAGCTTGCTGATGCCAAAGACCGTCTGGAAATGCGAGTTGAGGACATCAAGGAGGCCGTAGGCGAAACCCCCTTGTGCGATGGCGTCAAAATCGGAATGCCGCGTGCCAGACATGGAAACACGTACATGTGAAGAATAAAGACGTGACGAGGGCAAAGGCAAACGCCCATCGTCCACGAGACAATTGCGTCCCTGCAAGTATTAGATCGGTGTTAACTCATGAGAGGATGAGAGACAAAGGGCAGACCTGTCGTGCCTGCTGGAGGTGCCATGGTTAGAACCAAGTCGACCGGGGGCAGTCAAGGATTTGCCTCTCACGTCTATCAGACTATAAGAGGGCGGGGTCGCCTCTCCGCATATATTATCAACAACTACTGTAACCCCACATATGGGGAAGATCAATGCGGGGTAGTGCCCTGCAGCAAGGTCAACTGACCTCGGCTAGCTTCCTTGTGGGGCGAATCAGCGAAAACAATGTCCGCGAGCTTGGACGTAACAACCATTCCCGTCGCAGCGTCGATCGGACCGACCTTGCTTGTGACGGCGACGCGGTCCGGTGTGTTTCATTCCTGCATTTCTGTGGTGGGACGTCTATCAGCTGCTAGCCGATAAATGCCAAAACTGTAACGCCACGGACGTACCCCTCGGGAATGGCAAATATACGTTTATGACGCGTTCTGGTTCACCACGGATTCTAGTAGGTCCGTAAGGACGGAGGTTATTGCAGGCGGGGATTATCACGGACTGCACTTCTAGGATACTCTCGAGCTCTCCTGGAACCTGTATGTCAATGAATAATCTCAGCATTGATTGATCCCCAGTGGCGGGACTTGCGCAAGCAGCGCCAAACAACTCAGGGAAACCTTGCCTTCGAAGACTCTTTGAGCAGTACTCTCCGACAGTGGCACGGATCACGATGTCTGACACCCTCTTCGCCCGGCTTTGTGTGGTTAGTAGTGGTTGATCCGAGCCGCCCACTGCCGCCCACTCATGCCGGCATAGAACAGGTATGCCGCCATCAAAGCGAACCACCCCGGAGAAGGTAGAAGGAAACTCAAGCTACGCATCGCCGAAGAGTTTTTTAATCTATCCCAGGAGGACAAGAAGAAGGCAGCTCAGGATCTCCCTGTAAGCACTTCACGCGCTCCTGTTTTTCTCTGGGTTGTTACTGACGTAGACGGGAATTACACACAGGCATTTGATCCTAACGTACCATATGAGTTCTTAAGCGATGGAGATCCTTCAGACGCAATCAGCACGCAGCCACCTGGGGAAGGTATCATCGTCAGAACGGATTACTCGGACGCAGATGCCTGGAATACATTCTGCGCCGAGCTGGTGGAGGTAAAGAATGATTTGCTCTCTGACTCGCCCGAGGATGCCGAACCTGATGCGGAGGGTGAGGAGGAAGATGACCACGATGCTATGGACGAGGACGAAGATGATGAAGATGATGAAGACGAGCTACAGCCATCTAGTTCCGCGAACGAGGCCCCATTCATGTTCCACATCCTATCTCTCGGCTCCCCTTCCGACCACTCCTCTGCCTCCAGCCCCATTACCTCCAATCTATCTGCCCTCCGGCTTCTCAACGACGTGTCACTCCGTGCCGCACCTCTGCCCGCCTTTGGCTCAGGCATAAAGCGTATCAAACCCCCGAACCGTTTAATAGACCATGACGGCTGGCAGGAGATTTACCTTGGCAAAACGATATGGGTATACGACGCGCAGAGTAATCGGGATGGGTGCGTGAGGCTCGTGAGCCAGAAGAGTGCAGACGCGCCTTACGGGACTGCTACGTGAGTTCATCAGTCTGACAGTGGGTGAACCTGATGGCTGACACCGCAGCAGAGGAGATAGCTGGCGTGTTCGAGCGAGTCACATCCCAGAGTTACAGTTGAATATTGCTTCAGGCTCGATCAAGATCGATTTTGGTGGACTAGACAGCTGGAATTATGAAGAGCGGCAGCGTAATCTACAGGAAGCTACCCAACCAATCTCGCGAATATAAGGTGGTAATGGCGTCTAGCAGTGCATTAAAAATAGGATACCACGATATCATAGCGCTGTTTCGACATTGCGTGAGTGTGGACGTGTAGGATCCCAGCTATAAGTCGTCGTCTCGCTGGTGCGACGGACGCGTGTGACGGGCATAGAATTCAAATACACTCACTCACCTATTGCCCAAGCGGAAGTGAATGCAGGGGCAAAGGATTTCAAAGTGACAGAGACCGCTCTTGAATTCTTGAATTTGCAGCCACATAGGCGTGGAGGATTCTTCGGTTTCCCAGACACGCTGCAGCAATGGTTACCTTCTGTTGAATGATTGACATCTTGAATGCCAGAGGCTTGTTTGGAGTAGTGCGGCATGGAGCTGGGATAGGGAGACTGCCAGCGGCATGATATGCTATGCCAGCGCACACGCACCTTAATTTACGCATCTTGAT
This sequence comes from Heliocybe sulcata, assembly GCA_004369045.1. NCBI lineage: Eukaryota > Fungi > Basidiomycota > Agaricomycetes > Gloeophyllales > Gloeophyllaceae > Heliocybe > Heliocybe sulcata. The sequence continues at coordinate 1,124,898 of ML213506.1, read as the reverse complement.
GACCGGACATTGACTGATCAGAAGCTGCAGAGGTTAGCAGAAGAGCATACATGATAGTCTATATTTCGGATGGGGTTTACCGGGCGGCGATAAATAGTGCATCAATTTAGGAGTACAGACAGGAGGGTTCCAGATTTCATGGCTATCTAACGTCCGAGGCGCATGCATATCATGAATGCTGGGAAGCGGATTCAAAATGCCTACAGCCACCATTAACTTAGGAAAGGGAACAGCAGATAAAATAGCACTCACAGGATTATTACAGTATGTACGGAGATGCTAGCGAGAGATGCCTGTTCTCGCCATTTGTTGTTTGGCCCTAACCACCCTGTCGAATGACTCCTGGATGGGATTCCGATACGCCACCACGGTGAGATGCGTGGTCAGGTATGGCGGAGGGAGGAGAGGGTGGATAGACTCGATGTTGGGTGGCGGTGGCGGGAAGTGGGAAACGAACGACGGCGTCGCGGGGCGCGAAGCTGGCGGGAGATGGTTATGTGCAAGAGAAGAGAGCGCGGCCATGGAGCCAGTGGAAGAGGAAGAGATGGTAGACAGGGTGCGATTCCGGTCGTGCCCTGATCGACCAGCTGTGTGTGAGGGTGCGCCGCTCCCAGGGAGCGTGGCAACGGACCGCGCTGAGGAGATGGACGTGCGACGGAGGGAAGCTTGGGAAGGCGAGCCGACTGACTCGGGGGAGGAAGGGGAGGATGCGAATTTTCCCACGATAGACGAAGGCGGGGAAGTTGATGAGAGTTTCGCAGGGGCTGCGTCAGCAGTAACAGTGGTGAGAGGCGCGAGAGGTGTAGGTTTCGGTGGCTGGATGCCTTGGCCGTAGGAGTGGCCGCGAATCAGAGGGTGTGGTCGGAGAGGGCCGTCGCCTTTGCTGTGGACAGAGTACATGGAAGGAGGACGGGACATGGCGAGTTGAGCAGACTGTCGCTTCGATGGTGACCGTTGGTGCGAGGAGGTGGTAGGAGTCTTGGAGCGCTCATCCGGATGCTGCTGCTGCTGCGCCTCTCCGTTCTCGTCGAATCTGGCAGGCGCTGAGGGCACACGAGCGGGCACTGCCTGGGCTAGCGACTCATTTGGTTGAGCGGTCGGAACTCGAGATAACGAGGGCTCTGCACGTGGCGTGTCTAATCCTGGCGCGTCGATCCTTGCCGGTTGCAGTGGTGGCTGCGGTGGGGGAGATTCGACGTGCGGCTGAGGGGTAGTGGAGGGAGATTGCTGGAGAGGCTCACTCGCGACCGGTGTCCGGACTATCTGCGAGACTTTATCCGTCTCCACGTCCGAGTCCTGGCGACTGGGTGCTTCACTGGATACCCATTCGTCATCGTCATCGTCGTCGCTGCTCGGGCTTGCGATCGAGAAATCAACTTTGTGTTTGCCTCCACGCGGTTTAATCTCTTGCGTCAGCGGCGCAGGTTTCTTTAGTACCACGGGTTGTATTTGCTCCTTCGAGCGAACACGTTGCTTGCTGTTTGTCCGAGGAAAAGGAGATGTAGGCCGTTGCTGCGGCTATAGCATACACGTTAGATTAGATGACCAGGCTCACCGACCGCAGACTCAATACAGCGCCGACATAACTGCGATCGATGAGTGAATATCAATACATACTCACCTCATGATGCAGCAGACCGTTTTTCTTGCTCTTATCAGTGAACTTCGGTGGCACCTGGTCTTTCTGGGTAAACTGCAGGTTCAGTCCGAGCTTGGAGGATCCGCCGCCCGACGAGGATCGAGAATGCGTGCGAGTCAAGCCAGGTCTCTGCGTTTTCTGGGGCATCGTACAGTCAATCTATTAAACAAGCAGAACACGCTGGCAACGTCAAGGAGGAGAGTAAGAAGATAGTCGAGCGTCAGGCAATTTTGGCACTCCGCTGGATGGCGGCAGTTCCAGGTTCGCGTCGACAGTACTTTGACGGGACTCTGCTTTATGTCCTTTCTTAGCCTCTTCTGATCCCGCCGCCGACACCATACAGTTGCATCCTATATCACAACTATTCCTGCGCTATTCGCTCGCGAAACTTAAAAAGTACTCTAATTCCGCTCTGGGTTTAGGCGCGACTTGCTTTATTTCAAGCTCGTCCAAAATTTACTCAGTCTGGTCAAGACCGTGTTCCAGGATCCTAACTATACAAGATGGAGAGGGTGCAGTTCCAGCAGGAGCAGGTACGGTGCTAATTCGGGGTTCCCTGTCGACGATGGTCCTATGACACCCTCAGATGCTCTCGGAGCTCAAGGACCTAGTCCAGAAAGGTCTCTTCACACAAGTGAGTGAGCAGGCTCGCTTTACGTTTCCGAACCAGAGGCCTATATTCACCTCACCTCTTCTGCTCTCTTCACGCAAACCTCTTCAATGGACGGCAGAATGAGACGAAACAAATCATGAAGAAGCGGACCGCGTTCGAAACCGCTCTAGTCAGGCGTATCCCGAAGCAGGCAGACTTCTTGAGGTATGCAGCATATGAAATGGGGTTGGAGGCATTACGAAGGAAGAGGGTCGAGAGATTGAGTAAGTCTGAAGTCATAGATTATCCTTTTCCCCGGACTGGTTCCCTATGTGGGACATTCTGCACGTCCGAGTGTCAGGAGCTGATTCCGTGCGTTCGCAATGTTCCACATAGGTTACCTCTCCCGTGCCCTTTTACATCACCCCCTCGATCTTGCTGTGCCAGCGTGAAATGAGGGGATTATCGCTGTAGAGTCACTCTGACCACGGTCATCAGACTTGCAGAGACTGGAACCATCCATCTCTGACTATGCGCTTGTCCGCCGGCAGTTTCAAATTTTCGAGCGTGCTTTGAAGAAGTTCAAGGGAGACGTCGGCCTATGGATTCAATACATCGAGCTTGCCAAAAAGGAGGGTGCGAAGGCGCTAGTAGGGAGGATAACAGCTCGGTGAGTGTAGCGACCACGTACTCGTTTCTTCATAACCTGTGTCGAGACTGACCATACTGCAAATGGACCAGTGCCTTACAGCTACATCTAACCCACCCACCGCTCTACGTCCTTGCCGCCCAACACGAACTCTCCCGCCTCTCACCCTCGGCAGCACGCACATTGCTCCAACGCGGCATCCGCATGAACCCTGAGAGCGTAGACATGTGGCGGGAGTACCTGAAGATGGAGATGGGCTGGGTAGAGAGCGTCAGGCGACGTTGGAGTGTGCTTGGGCTAGATACGAAGGGGAAGGGAAGGGAGAAAAGGGGAATAAGTCGAGTTCTGGCTGGAGATAGTGAGGATGTGGGAGCTGGGTTTGGGCTGGATGAGGATGGGATGGACGTTGATGGTGAGGGGGAGAAGGAAAGAGGGGATGAGAACGAGGAGGCTAGAAGGCAGATTTTGGATGGCGCCATTGTTAAAGCCGTCATTTCGAATGCCGTGAAAGGTGCGTACGTTCCTCAGCTATACTCTGCCTTTGTCGTCTTCATGGCCTCTGCTACAGCGCTACCCAGCCTATCCTTGTTCACATCCCTGCACGATGTTCTCGCCACCTACCCTTCCCCGCCGCCTTTGCGCGCTTCCCTCTTGGACCATCTGTACACTCTCCTCAGAAGCACGCTATCCACGGAACCTGGTGCAGTTCATCTCCTCGCACAGAGGTTCTTCCATGGCGAGAACGTGGATTTGGTGGATGCGTTGCGAAATGCGAACGAAGAGATGGTGCGAGGGGTGAAGGAAGTATGGGGATCTGAGCAGGCGGGTAGAAACAAGAAAGAGGAGGATACGAGGCAGGCGATGGAGAAGGAGTACGTGGCATTCGTTGCGAGCTGGTGCAACAAAGAGGATTTGGACGAGAACCTGGTGCGTTGTATTAATTGGCTTCTACATAAGTCCATAGTACTGACAACCCTTGGCGAATACTCGCAAATAGAAACTATATCTCCTTTCATCGCTGCATTCATTAACGTCTCAATCACCTTCGCCGTCTCCAACCCTTCTCGCGGCGCATCTCCGGCTGCTCCTGCTGCTCCGACCTTCTGCATATCCGCAGAAAAAACTACTGAAGCTCGCGAGCAAATATACTGCACAACAAGCGGGGAGTCAAGGCCTGGAGGGCTGGTCATCTGTCTGGCTCGCGCGGTTGGAAATCGAGAGCGAGTTTAACGAGGAGAGCGAGGCGATGAAAGTATGGGAGGAGGCAAGGAAAGCGATCAGTGGGGCGAACAAAGACGATTTGTCCATCGTGAAGCAAGTCTGGACTTGGGGCGTCCAACGGCTTGAGGAGGACAGCGCTGCACCCAAGGCAGAGAAGATTCGATTGGTCGAGGTGAGCTCGCGCCGCTGTTCGACATGCGTTATGGTTAGGTCTAGGATTCTGATGCGCACTTTCCTTTTTCCCTTCTCTTTCTAGACGCTGTTAAGAGAAAGCATGCGAGCTGATAGTCTGCGAGGCGTGCACGAGGACCTGCTGTTGCGGTACATCAGACTGCGAGATGCGCACGATGTGCAGCTCGTGCGCCGCTTGGCGAGGGAGTACTTTGTGTCTGCGCGCGTGTGGGGAGACGTGTTCGCGCTTCTAAGCGAGGGCGAGGGCGCGGATGATAGGGTGGTGGAAGCGGTGTACGAGGAGTGGAGGAGGCTGGATATGGTGAGCGCGTGTGTGGGCTATGCGGGGTGGTTGATGGGGAAGGGGAGAGGGCAGAAGGCGAACGAGGCGATCGCGAGGACGCGCGCGGTGTGTGGGGATGCGCAGAGGGTCGAGCTGGAGGCGAGGTGGAGGGCGGTGTTGGACGCCCCTCGGGCTCAGGAGGCGGAGGCCGAGGGAGGGGATTAGAGCCTGCTGCGAGGCGGCTAAGCGAGAGCACGTCGTTGACTCTTCCTCTTTGTTTTGATCCACGCGTTGATGTCTCTGATAGTCGAACGCTGGAATGCACAGAAGCAGCAGTTCACCGAGGGCGGTCCTTTGTGATCTCAGAGGTGTAGCCCTGATGTCGCGTACGGACACATCTCGGACAACATGGCAAGCCGCACACCTCACTCTGCACTGATCGGTGTACTCGTCGCATTCGAGAATAATTAGAAGAGTATCGTAAGTTAACGCAGCATGTCGTTGTGAAACGGGTGAATACCACCGCCCCGTCGCTGTCAAAACGTCAACGGCCGGGACCAATTCCTCCATTAAGCGCGGGTCCGCGTGTCTACACAGGTGTCTGAGAACTGCGCAAAGGAGATCACCATTCCGTAGCATTTCTGTCGCCATACCAGTACTCTGAATCGCCACCGGCACCGGCAACTATGGAAGTATACGCCATGCTCGCTGCCACCGACGATCCTGGAAGCTGGTCCTAGGCACCGTCGAATACGCCGGGCCTTCATAGACCGATGGAAGCCGATATGAGCGCTCGGATCCGAGATGTCCGCGTCATGGACTGGTATCATATGAAGGGGGGAAGGTACTTTTCCGGGAGCAGAACGAAAAGGCAGTTCATGTGGCGCAGAACAGCGGAGCCGGTGGCCAGACTTCAGAGACGTATGGGTCCAACGTCGGGGAGGAGCGCGGAATACCATACAGATAGTATTGGAAGTGCAGCTTGGGAATACGGCCAGCATGGAAAGCCAGGGAACATGGGTGCCGCGGAGATGGATGGTCGCGAACTCGTAATATACGAGCACATGAGAGAGGGATCTTCGAAGGCGTTATTTATGTGGGGATGCATGGCTACCAGGACGGGCGGATGGCGCAGGGCTTGCTATAAGGCGAGGTTCGGTTCTGATGTAGGAAGGGCCTATAAGAAGGGATGCTCAAGTATCGATTGAGGACGTGGTGAAAAGACAGCGGCCGAGAGGCGTCGTATTGGGAGTTGTGATTGCCTAATTGCTATGAACGACGTGGACGCCATGGGGCTTGCAACATACTATTTATCGCAGACGGGAAAGACCAGGAAGACAATAGACAAAGAGTGCCATACATGATACATGGGGAGAGGTCCACAAGAATTCCAGCAACGAGGACCAGAGACAGCGATCGAGCAGACCACGGAACCGACGTAAGCTCGAAAGGCGGAGGCATTGCGGGCCCGACTTTCCAGACACGATGTCGTAAATATAGACATCTCCAGTAAATTTTGGGACGGAAGGTACAGTTGGAGAGCCACGAGGACGCAGCGTTCGCATGGCCAGGGCGGAGGTATTGTTGGCGAGGAACGTCAAACAGCAAGCCCTAAGGAAATGATATGGTAGTTCGTCAAGGCCAGGGCTGAATATAGGCCCGGTATCTAACTGTAATACTACCATCACAACCCTCGGAAGCCCGGACGGAGGTAACGGATATTGGAAGAAGAGCGCGTCGGTTCTGCCAATATGCCAATATGTCAAGCGCTATTGCTTCTCCCAGCCGGTGTGGAGTAAGTAAGTAGTTGTGCAGGTATTAGAGTTAGGCTAGTGCTTGATGTTTGATGTTGCGAGTGGTTGCATGATGGAGGGAGTCTTACGGTTTGCGGGATACCGTGGGGGAACGAGGGCGCGTGATGATGCGGATGCAGGACTAGAGGAACCCATGCGAGGAGTGGAGATTCTGGGTCTGGGTCGTGTTCAGGGTCAACGTACGAGCCACGGAACGCAGTCGTAAGAGCTCAGGTGCCTTCAGGATGAGCAGATTGGGATGGCTGAGGTAAACTTGGCTAACGGATCCATCGGCCTTGACGGCGGGCTGATATATGCGCGTAATAATTAGCGTCCAGAGACGTAACAGTCAGGCGGGGCGGAGAATATAGGTGTGGGGAGCGCTCTTGGCCGGCGGGCCCAGTCCAGGGAGGGAAGCTGAGAAGCCGCACAGGATACCGGATGCTTTCGAGGCCTTTGGAGCTTGGAAGTAGCATACCCTCGGCGCGTTTCGGACCAGACAAGTAAATGAGCGCCGCTCTGGTCGTCCTTGGTATTTGGCTGTCTTGCTGCGTGAGAGGCGCGTAGTGAGTACCCTAATGGTTAGACGCAGCGCGGAGGCATATGCCCAGAACGTCGATCCGGAGCCCGTATGGGCACTAATTAACCTTTGGAGAGGTCGGGTGACTTTGGATGGTTCTGTGGATTGAAATACCGGCGACCGAGACGCTGACGTCGGCTCGATCCGTGTATTGCGTGGAGGAGTGAATGCCAGAGGGTTTCACGCGAGCATATGGTGATCAAAAGAACGTGCAGCTGCGGTTCACGTAAAGACACGCAAGGTCGCGTCGTAAAGACACGAGGTCGCTTGAGGACGACGCCATCAATACCCGGATGACGGAACGGACGGCGATGGTGGTTGCTGTGCAGGACGGCGACGATGCACATGGAAAGAGGAGGGCGGGGGGGCGGCGGGGTGATTAGTGGGAGCGTGTGAAGGTACCTTGCAGTGTGGACGACTGCGTAGACGATAAGAGGCGTTGTCTGTAAATAGGATGGAAGGCAGTGTGCACGCGTGGACTAGAAGCGTCTCCGAGCACATGGTCCCAGACTCCGCCACTGCTGATTTACTCCCCTGCCCACGTCCCTTCTCTCCCTCCTCCACCAAGTCATCCGTCCGTCGTTGCGCCCCCAGGCAGTGCCATTGGAAACTCGCTTTCCTCTCGCCATCGCCCGCAACGTCGACGGCGCTCTCCTCCCTGAGAGCTGGCTGCATCCTGCATGTCCTTTTCCCCCACCAGACAATCAGCAGGTCTTGTCTGTCCTCTTTGCTGAGAACACCCCCCTCCGACTCCTACAGCTCCGCTAATGTTGCAGTACACCGTTCAGCCCTTCCCCATCCCCTCTCAGCCCTCTCTCAAGCACAAAGACAAGCATAATATCAGCACTGACTCCATTTCTTCTACGCGCTCTACGAGTACAGCCCATAATGACACGCAACAGCCTGCCGTGACTACGCCCAAGGAGCGTCGCGGCCCAATGGGCGTTTTCCAGCGCAACGCCATCAAGCGTCTTCCTTCCAGCCACGACAACATTCCAACTACTTCTGCTTTCGCATGTCTGCCCCATCCCCACGCAATCCCGCTTTCTCTCCCTTCTGCTTCCACTGTATCTTCTATTCCTCGTCAACCATCCGTTTCTTGTATCCCTCCTTCTCCCAAGCCCTCTCTCCCTCCTTCTCCGATTGCCCCCCCTCAAGTTCCCAAGCATGTCCCCCGCTCGCCCTATCTCCCCTCGCCCGTCCCTCGCACCGCCTCCATCGACAGCCCAAGACCCCCCGCCCGACGCTTCTCCACCTCTTCTTCGTTTGGCGTGCAAGACATCCTCTACCCAGGCGACGTCGTCGGCGAGGGCCTCGAGCTCGACGGCGAGACCGTGCGCCTCGTGCCCATCGACGAGGCCACGCACGTCCTCTCCACCTGCGCCCCCCAGGACGCCCAGGAACCCGTCCGCGAGTTCGAGGTCATGCGCCGCCTTGGCACCGGCAGCTACGCCGTCGTCTATCTTGTCAGGGAGGTTCTCAGCCGCAGCAGCTTCAGCGATAACGGCCACATGCTCGGCGCGATGGAGCTCGACGACGCCTTTAGCGCAAAGTCGCTGGGGCGGGTCGAGTACGGGCGCGAGTTTGCGATCAAGTGTCTGTCCAAGGCGAACCTCGACGAGGAGGCTTTGGAGGCACAGATGACAGAGGTGCGTATATGCGCATATAGTCTACCAAAGTCTATGATCTGATCTGTGGTCATGCCAGGTAACCATCCACCAGTCCCTCCCTGCTCACCCGAACATTGTGACGTTGCACCGTACCTTCGAGACCGATTCTTACCTGCTCTTGCTTCTTGAATTCGTCCCTGGCGAAGACCTCTTTTATTTCTTGGAGCAGTCTCGCGACCACTACTCCCCGCAGCCTCCTTCCGCCCCGACTACCCCTCCTCTGACGCCCTCTCCGACCTCGGACGCCTCCCCGCCGACGCCGCCGACTCCCGGCCTGCTTGGCTCGCACAACCCGACGACGCTCCTAAGCCGCACGCGGCTGAAGCTCGTGGCGAGCATGTTTGCGCAGATGTGCGAGGCGGTGGCGGCGTGCCATGACGTGGGCGTGTTCCATCGGGATATTAAGCCTGAGAATTTTATTGTGACGGACCGATGGGAGGGAGAAAGGGAGCGGGAGCGAAAGGTGGTGGTCAAGTTGAGTGATTTTGGGCTTAGCACGCGGGATTGGGAGAGCTCGGATATGGATTGTGGGAGTGCGCCGTATATGAGTTTTGGTGGGTGTTGTCTTTGAGTTGGGTTGTGACGGATGCTGATTTGCGTGCGTTAGAATGCAGAAACAATGTTGCACCGACGTATCTGCCCCGTGGGGCGGATGTGTGGTCGCTGGGGATTGTTCTGATCAACATGTGCGTGTCTTTGTGACCTGGCTGGCAGATGTGTGGGCTAACTATATGCTTTCTCACTCTTGGGGTCTTCTTTTTCTCATCAAATCGTTTTACATCTGGAATGCCCTGATCACCGACGTCTAGGCTGTACCACTTCAATCCATGGACGGACACGACCGAGGGCGTGTGCTCGTCGTTCACGCTTTTCCGCCAACACCCCGTGCCCTTCCTTCTTGGCCGCTTCCCTGGCATGACCGAGCCCGTCGCTCGGTACCTCGCTGAGAACGTCTTTTGCATCCTGGACGACCCGCAGGACGACTCGCAGCGGGTTTCGGCTGGGGCGTTTGGGAAGTGGGCGAGAGACTTGCCGGCGCTGTTCGGCGTCGAGGGCGAGGTCGGCGGGCATAGGCGTGTTGTGAGTGTGAGCAGTGTGCAGGGCCACCCGATTAGCTCGGTGCCATGTTCCCGAAGGCCGAGCTCGCGGCAGGCGAGCAGGCAGGCGACTGGGACGCTGGGGTCGCGGCAGCCGAGTTTGGGTCCGGCGTTGGAGGAGGAGGAGAGGAGTGTGGTGATTGTGGAGGAGACGGTGCCAGAGGTGTTGGAGGAGGAGCCGGCGGAGGTGGAGACTGCGTCGAGGTGCACGTCTACGACGAAGAGGAGGAAGCGGGGTGCGCGCAAGGGCAAGGGCGCGAAGGAGGGAAGTTTGGCGTCGCCGCTGGCTACGAACGCGCCGAGCGTGATTGGGGTCGCGAGTGGGGTCGAGGAGGAGAACCGGACGTCGGAGATGCTGGCGAGTGCGTCGCAGGCGCTGGCGCGGGAGCTGAGCCGGACGTCAAGATCGTCGTCGTTTGTGTCGAGTTTCGGACCGGGGTCGCCGACGGAGTCGTTTGCGAGCATACCGTCTGTGTCTCCGCCTGTGAGCAAGAAGGCGAGCAAGTGGAAGCTGGGCTTTGGGCGGACGAGCTCGACGGACCGGGCGGTGGAGATGGAGACGGGGTCGAGCTATGGGAATGGGAAGGTGATGTCTGCGACGGCGAGCAATGTGACGAGTCTGATTATGGGGCTCGAGGCGCCGGCGGTGCAGCATCACTCTGCGCCGGCGGATCGCCAGGAGCCTTGGGCGCGCGGGCGGCAGACCCGGGGCAAGGACGCGATCCCGGTGCTTGCTACTCCTCAGCCTCCGGTGCGGAACGACCCGGCGACATGGGGCCCCTCATCGCGCGGTGTCTCGCCAACGAGCACGCGCAGCGGGCGGCAGGTCGCATCGAGTTCGAGTTCAATGGCGTCGAGCAACTGGCGGAGCTCGATGATGTCGACGTCGAGTGCTGGGACGTCTTCGTCTGCGTTTACGCGGTACAGCGTGAGCAATGGGAGCAAGGCCAGTTTGTCGACGGTGGCGACGAGCGTTTCGGCGGAGAGCTGGAGGAACCCTGCTCAGAAGCCCAATGCGCCGGGGGCGCCTGCTTCGCGGTCGCCGTATGGGCAAGAGCGGCCGAGGGATATTCCGCCGAATGTTAAGTGTGAGTTGTACAGGCTGTAATATGTTGAGAAATTGTGCTGATGTTTGGTGTAGTCATGACGGGTATGCCCTGGGAGCTGCACGAGCTGCCTCGCCAGTTGCACCCCAAGCCTGTCGGTGATATATTCGGACAGCCGCCCGTGCGCAAGGCGCGCACGCGCAAGCCGAACGCGAACCTCGACACGATCTCTGAGCGCCCCGGCCAGCCGAAGAGCCCGCTCAGCCAGAGTCTGAGGCAGGATGCGGCGACGAGCACCACGGATCTTCATGATGATGATCCCGAGGAGTACCTCGAAGGCAGCCCGAAGAAGGTCCAGAAGGGGCAGATCAACGCCCTGGCGAAGATGCTTTCTGCGCTGCGCCGCTAGGTTCATCACTCCCGCCCCTCCCTTTTCCCCCTCTCCAATTTATCCGCCTCTCCTCCGCCCCTTCTGTCCGCTATCCCCTCTCCATTCCGTCGTTTCTAGGTGCCGTGAAGTGAAAGTGAAAGTGCGAGTTGTGCTGTTGCGTTGCGTTTTTTGGAGGGCTGTGTGCGCGATATGGGCTCCGGTATTCGCGTTGTATTGATACTCTACGGTCGCACGAGGTCCGCCTTGGCGGTATGTTGTGGAGGGCTTTGGCTTTCGAATGTCTCATAGTCGATCTCTGCGGCTTCTCTTCATCGTAGTATGAAGTTGTGCATTAGTTCTTCTCGCATCCCAAAGGCATCTCTGATGCTCGCAAACGTCGTTCCCTATCGTTTCTCTTCTTTTTCTCTGAACGGACTATTTAATGTGCCTCTTTGAAAGTTTAGACAGCCCTCCAAACGTAGCGTACAACCTATTTGCATTTGCTCAGTCACCCTCGTTGCAATTGCTCGCAATCATGTGCTTTAGTTATCGATACAGATACATATTGGGTGCATTGTATTACCTGTAATCAAGTGTCCAAGTTCTCCTAAGTAAGCCCTCCATGATAACAGCATACACCTCTGCCGTATTGCACCATTCAGCCTACATCTGTCATGATTGATCCATAGACTCGCGGAGTGCTGCAAAGGCGAGATTTTGCTCGATAGTGGGTCCATGCGAAGGTTGTGGTGATAAGGTTGCAGTGTCGATAAGGATGGTAGACGCTCCGTGAGGCACCGGATGGCCCCCCGCAGTCGCCTCGCTCTCTACGGGCGACGTCGGCCGAGAATGGCCACTGTCGACTTCGATCTCGCTATCGGACGAGCCGCTCGAGGACTGCTGCGCCGCAGCCGGGATCACGTACTTGCCAGTGCTGTGCGTGCGGACGAGGTTGACGTAGTATTCCTGTAGCAATTCGGCGGTGCACTGGCAGAGAAAGGGGGAGAGAAGACGACCGGAACGACCGACAAGATATTTTAGCCCTATATGCCAGGTACTTGGTGGGCAGGCTGAAACGATGGACAAGTGGAGGGATGGGGAAAGGAAAGGGTGCTAACCATAAGCTGCCAGTCGATTATCCGGAGGAACTCGCGCTCGAGGACGTTCAGCTCGACGACGGATATGCCGCCGACTCTTGCGTAATATGCGTTGGTGCAGAAGGCGTCGCAGAAGGCTTTACTTGATACGGCGACTGAGGCGACGATGAAGCGGTGAGCGGTCAGAGAGGAGAGCGTGAAGAGGGGCATCCGAGCGCATATTTGGTCGATGTAATGTAGGGTGAGTAGGAGGCATAATTTCTGGGCAACGCAGTCAGTACTTTATGTGGACGCGAAGAATGTACGACGTACCTCGACGTTGGTGAACCTGACAATTCGCCGTAAATAATCCAGGACGGAAATGTTGGGAGATGATCGCGAGTGGAACCGAGTGAGACCTTCACTGCTTCAAAAGCACACTGAGCAGCAGCACTTTATGCAATATAAAGGATGCACGCACGGAACTAGTGGAATTTGGTCATTATGCGCTATTAAGCGTTCGAGCATATCGGCTTCATCGCAGTGTATTAGAATGCAATCACCAGGGATTGGGGTAGAGAGCGTACCTATGAGGACTACCAGGTGGTCTATGCCAACGTCTGCAAACGAAGCCGGCAACTCGATCCTCTCTGAGGATTCCATCCACCCATTGCAAGCTAAGCCTTCAGCCAAGCGGTAACCAGTGATGGCCTGATGAGAGAAACGTTATTCTCCGCTGCGATTTTGAAGACTGCCCAAACGAGCGTCGGGCGTCACTTATTAGGCGCCCACGTCTCTCTCCCACCTCGCCAGCTTCTTCTCGAGGCAACGTGCCCTCAGGAGTCTTCAGAACGATGCATAAGCTTTCTGGTGCAAAATGACACAGCACTGGGTTTCTGCTTCTCGCAACGCCCTTGCAATGATAGTCTATCGTCGTCGCACTTGACCATGCCTGGCTTAACGGCGTATCTCATCGGTGCCCTTAGAGAAGGCTATCGTAACTTTACAAGTATCTATGGACTTTGACCTGCCCGCTACTCGATGTATCGAACCTGCTTGGCTGGCTTTGTGTTGACTGTAAGGGCCAGCAAGTCCGGTCTTGAATAGTGCCCAACAGGGTCACATAGATTTTTGGCGGCGTCGATGGTCTTCAAGTCGATATCAGCTTGGAGGATGCCTTCTTCCCCGTGCCCCAAGGGCTCCACCAGAGGAAGGCCATCAGGTCCGAATATCATGGCGAATCCCCCGCTGTCCTGCTCTCAGAGCCGTTAGTGAGATATTTCTCCGCCAAAAAAACAACCTCACGCCATGGAACATGCCTTTGCCTTGCATGCCCAGCTTCTCGTGGTTCTTCTCCTTCAAGACCTGCGTCGAGCATATGACAAACATCTGCCCCTCCATCGCAGCATTCTGGCTGATCCTCTGGCTCGCCTCCCCGGTGTTGTTGTACAAACAGGAGCCTTCGACATCGCTCGGATGCCACGGAAGCGGTGGCCACCCTGCTACGTGTATCTGCGACCCCTGGCTGTACTCGTGGTATCGCAAGAGAGGCTGGAAGTTCTCCCAGCAATTCAACGCGCCGAGCTTGCCGTACGGTGTATCGAGGACTGTCTTGAGCGAGTCCGCCTGCCCGTCTCCCCAGAGCGCGCGCTCGACATGCGTGGGTTTAATCTTTCGGCGATTGTGGACCAGCTCGCCTTCATTGGATATGAATGCTTGGGAGATATAGATGCTTCCGCCGTCGCGCTCGCTGTAGCCCACCACGGCAAAGACGTCTGCTTCCTTACAGGCATCCTTGATACGCTGCATCTCTGGTGAGTCACGACACATGGAGTTCTGCATGTACTCGGTCGTGAACGGGACATTGGCTATAGCAGGCGACACCCAGAGAGGCCTGTTTGTGACTCGTCAGCAGTTCGCATCGATATGAACAGGAAACTGAAGACTGTACCATGCGTATCCGCAGATCCATACTTCTGGGAAACCTAGGATCTTGATGCCCTTATTGCCCGCCTCTTGTATGATCTCCACGGTCTTTGCGACACATCCTTGCAAATCCCACCAGACTGGTTCAGCTTGGACGGCGCCAACTCGTACCGTGCCCGACTGCATGACTGGGGCCGAGGTGAGCGGAGGCGAAGCAATTGAATTCAAGCGTAAGGACAGCGGTCTCAAGTACGACCTCGTCACGTGGATGTCCATTGCTGACTTGGAGCGCAGAATTCGACCCCCCGAGAGGAAGACATGAAGAGAGTTTAGGCCTGCTATCGGATGCCGTATGCAGCTGGGCATGTGCATCTGAAGCAGTAACATGCCCGTCTGGTCCAAACTTGGATGCGTACACTTCCATTTGTTGGGCGTCAAATATTGGAATAGCCTTAGGTTCAAGCTTGATGGTAAGAGTATCCAGAAAGAACTCCGACCCTGTCAGACTCGGGTGCGCACCTCCTTGCGTGGGACCTCGGTCTGTATGGATAACCATGATCGGTCAGGGGAAAAGACCCTGTTCGGACCCTTGCCTGGTAGGCGCATTAGTCTCGTTTGTTGCCTTACTCGCCCTCCCTGGAGAGTCGCCCGGTACGTTTACGACATGACTGCAACGGATGGGGGTAGGTACATACCGGGTGGCCCGGGCCGGACGGGCACAACGAGAGTCCTACGAGTGCTTGGAAATACACGAGACCTATACCCGAGCGCGCACAGGCCGTCAGTACTCAGTCTCAAGCTTTTGTGCAAAGACTGGCCGGGTCCGATCAGACAACTGCTCGGGTGATCAACTGGTTGGCAATTGTCTCGATCGGACTGCGAACAATTGGGTTGCGACCTGGTCCCTTTACTTACTGCGCCGGTTCAACACTGCAAAGTATATTTAAGCACAGATCGTCAATGAAATTGAGCTCGCATAATATACGACCTTCACGACATTATCATCATGCCAGCTCATGAGCCCTCCGAGGTCGCTGCTCTGACAAGGGTGAGACAGCGTCTGCTATCAGTTTACCACAGTTTTACTTACCCGCTTGCCTAGCCGACTAGTATTCAACGAAATAAACAGCGCCTCTATATTCTTTTCTACAGAGGTGGCCCTGCTGATGCGCAGTTCCACCCCGTCCTGGCCATGGCACCCAAGAAGCCCGACCCACGCAAGGTGCAGACCTGGCGCTTTCATCTGAAGTGCGTAATGTGCGGAGGGGTGCCATGCTGGGGATTCGAAGGAAGTCAAGTCTCCAACTACGACCAACGGACAGTGGCCGCTCTCCTTGTGTCGAAGCTTGACCCAGGCACCACGGGCATGGGGCTCTCAGGCCTCCTGAAGGAGGTTCCGGTCCCAGAGGATGCGGGAGAGTCGACTGCAGCGCAATGGACATGCGATGCAATAAAGGTAAAGCTCCCCTTCGTAGGTATGACACCGGGCCTTGCGCTGATAGTATGTCTGCCGTTAGCTCTTGATTGAACGAGATGTCATGCCAGCGTTGCCCCTACTTCCTCAAGCGATCTATGACAGAGGAGCTAATTTCGCCGACCGTGTCCAAAACGTTGAGGAGGCCAGCGTTCCTACCTGCGATATCGTCGGAGTCAAGATGAAGTCAGAAATATCTCGCGCATAGATTGTATCCTTATTTCAAGAACAGGTCTCTTCGCATACCCACATCCCTTTGTATCCATAACTTATCCCCATCATAAATTCGGAGGATATGCATCATACCTACACCACTATTCGTGCTATGCCACTTCGACATTCAGCATTATGCTAGTCCCAAACCAAGGTGTCGAAAGCACAGAGGGAGAAGGCATCAAGGACGACCATCATGGTTTAAGTTACTTCTTGGGGACAGCAGGCATGATGACGCCGTGGCCAATGATACCCTGAGGCTTGTACGGCTCCTCCATGTAAGCCATCTCCTCCGCAGTAAGGTTGATATAAGCAGCTTCTGCAATGTAGGGCGATGAAGTCAGTCATTGTGAAGGAAGCGGCTGCGTTATCTGTCTTACTGATGATATCCTCAAGGTTCTTCAGGCTGGTGGTCCCTACAATCGGTGCACTGACATCTGCAGGGTCATGTCAGCCCACCCATTCCGGACTCAACTTCGGAAGATACGCACTGTCTTTATGCATCACCCAAGCTGCAGAGATCTGGGCCATACTGACGCCTTTCTTTTTTGCTATTTCTTCAACCCTGCCGGAAATGTCATTCGATGAGCACAATCGCGATGGACATTTATGTGCGAAACTCGCACCGCTGAATGACGTCGCTGGATCCGAGTGCAGCGAGGTAGGCCGCGTGGACGCTTGAGATTTCCGCAGTGAGGATTACAGAGAGAAGACATGATGGATAAGAGAACCCACCGATCAACGCCTCCCCGGGTTGTGTCTGTACGAGCCTGCAGGGGCCTAGTCAGCAAGCCACGAGCAAGAGGGGACCATGGGATGGCCCCAACGCCGAAATGCTATTGAAGTGTTAAAATTTGTCACTCTCCATGCTCTATCCGCTACGAACCTTCAAGGTGGGCATCATTTCTCGCTCTTCCTCCCGATAGAGAAGGTTATAATGATTCTGCATCGAAATGAAGGGCGTCAGATTGTTCTTGATTGCGTAGTCTACGAGGACATCAGAACATGTTCAGAATCAGCCAAAAGGATGAATGTGCACTTTGCATGACGTGGACTTGAATAACGCATCAGGCATAGGTATGGAGAGACATAGGCAAGACGACGTACACTGCCAAGCATAGCAGGAACTCATGCCGATGTAGCGGACATAGCCTGCCTTCACAACGTCGTGAAGGGCTTGCATCTAGCATAGATATGAGCTACCCATAGAACACTTCGGGACTATCCTTACTGTTTCCTCGATAGGAGTCTGCTCATCAAACCGGTGACCTGGATCACAGACAAAAACGTGAAGTCGACTGGAGGCGCATTGCACCTGGTTACTCACATTGAAGAAGGTCTATGTAGTCCAGCTGAAGCCTTTCCAAGCTGTGCTTGACAGAGTCAAAGATATGCTAGCGATAACAATGTCAGAACCAGTATTATCATGATGTATTTATCAACTTAAGCGTATAACGCACCTTGCGACTGAGGCCGTGCTGGTTAACATAGCCATTCGCTTCCGGGTTCATAATATTCGCCAGTAGACCTTCATCGTACGTCTTGCCGACGACTCCCCAAACCTGCGGATGAAGCGTTCTAAACCATAAGCAAGAAGAACGGAGGTGATGTCCGGCTGACCTTCGTCATCACAACGATCTCGTCACGGGGCAATTGAAGTTGTTTAATGGCCCTCCCGAGCCAGATTTCGGACAGGCCGTTAGAGTATGCCTGCATAAATCTAACTCGGGGCTCGTTTCGCATAGTGACTTCAACTTACGTTTGCGGTGTCGAAAGCATTGACACCCAATTCGTAGCTAAGGAGGATCTTCAGTAAGCAGTTACACGTCCGCGACGTGCAGAAAATACTCACGCAGTCTTAACATGCTTGATGGCTTCTTGTTCATCGTCAATCAGCCAGGACTCCCATCCTTTGCTGCCGTAGGACATCATGCCCAGGACAACCTTGGATATCTTTAGGCCAGACTGTCCAAGGCGGACTAGTTGGTCGCAGTGATAATAATTAGAACGTGCTCGTGCATTTTCTGAGACCGGACGTACCATAGGGCATTGTTCTGCGGTTTACTGTAACTGCGGTGGCGGTCATTGTGGCTCGTATTCGGGGCTGGTAATTGATGGGCTAGCGAATGCATCCAGCTGGATTGTGAAGGTCTCATTTATAGAGCTCAGCTCTCCATGAGTTTGGACACTCACAGACGTACCCAGAGGACCCTCTCGGTAGAACTCAGTCATCTGTGCTTACGCAGTGACTGGCGCCGAGAGGAGTCGTCAGTAAAATCGGCACAACAGAATGAGACCCACAAGTACTAGGAGGATACCACCTCCGTCGGAGTTGGGCTGTCTCAATGCGTTCATGGGAAGAACGCTGCACTTACAGCCCAGTCCAGGCTACCAGCCCTCTTCGGTATACACAGGGATTTGATTCAAGGTCACTGGACGACAGTTCCACCAATCGAAGGCAGGCAGATCCTGTCGGACCCATTCGGCAGTACGCGTCACCCAGGTGAAGCCGTACACGCAGCGATATCGTCGGACTATGGCACAGGTGCATGAAGCTTGAGAGACAATACGGACATTGCTGAGGCAGATCTGCACATATTATTGCAAAATCACTCACTACCAGCTAGCACCCCGCCAGTGACCTGAGTCTGCATCGTGAAGCAAGAGACTTCGCCATGGCACATGCATGAAGGACCGTAAATCGCATTCTAAACTGTATGTCAAGAGGACAAATGAAACAATACTCCTATTTGCGAGACACTCAGCGCATCCATCGCCTTGTTATTTCATGCAACGATACGGTCGCATATCAACGATACGGTCGCATATAAGCATATAAACCTGCCTGTCTTATGCATGGGGTAGTGGCGCTTGCATAGGGGAAAACAAAGCCAAAGTCCAGCTTCCTGAGAGGGAGTCTGCTACAGTCGAAAGCTATACAGCTTGGCAATCGGCGCTTGAACTGTAAATTCCCCAGTCTCCCTTGGGTACTGGCACTCGGCAGGAAACACACTCGCAGCCATGGCCCCAAAACTCGTGAGTATTGTTCGCATTCTGGCGTCTTTGAGATAGTCTTGACTTTGGTGAACGGCTAGGACCCTAATGAAATCAAGATCATTAAGCTCCGTGTAACTGGGGGTGAAGTTGGTTCTTCATCTGCCCTTGCACCTAAAATCGGTCCTCTTGGTCTGGTGCGTGCGTTCAGAAGCACTATGAAGAGATCAAGCTGACGGGTTGCATGATGCAGTCGCCGAAGAAGGTCGGTGAAGATATCGCAAAGGCTACCGGCCAATGGAAGGGTCTGCGAGTGACTGTCCAACTCACCATCCAAAATCGGCAAGCTGCCGTGTCTGTCGTCCCCTCCGCCTCCTCTCTTGTCATCAAGGCTTTGAAGGGTACGTGGTAGGCCTGCAGGTTGCGCGTTTCCGCTGATCTCGGATTAGAGCCTCCGCGCGACCGCAAGAAGGAGAAGAACATTAAGCACACCGGTAACATTGCTCTTGACGAGATCTTTGAGATTGCACGGACAATGCGGGAGAAGTCGTTAGCGAAGGACTTGGCTGGTGCGGTGAAAGAGATCTTGGGGACGGCGCAGAGCGTTGGGTGCACGGTCGATGGCCAGCCCCCCCACGATGTCATCGACGGTATCAACTCGGGGGAGGTTGAAGTGCCAGATGAGTAGATGTTCGGTGTGTTGCTTTCGTGTTGTGCATTATATGTTATCTGGTTTCCAACCACATGGCGTCCATGAATATGCCAGGATCGCCGCGGACCCTGCTCGTCTTTGAAGGGTGTGCCGTGAATCTACCGCATGACCTCCCCCGCTCTAGGAGAAAATATCGGCTGGAGTGCTGAGCCTCACGTTCCCTAAGGCCCTTGTACCTTGCCAAGCAAGAGTAGAGGACGATCCTCGGGTACTCGCCTTTATTCTGGTCGACGTTGCTATGGCTGGCTTGTGCACTATTGCTAGAAACGTATACTAATGGGACGACGGTTGCGAATCGGATGTCTGTCTTCCTTGATTTGCTCGTCTCGAGCTCTTCAACCAGTCAGGAGCCTAGGTGATCGTAGGAAGCGGATGCGAAAACTCGCATCTTCCCAGATGCATTTTACATCATGACAGAGCGCGAACCTGCACCTTGTGGAGGATTAAGGAGACCCAGTACTTCACATTCAAGCATTGTTCGAGCCGGATATCACAAAAATCGATGCAAGTATGGGAGCAGAATGCGGCAGCTCGCCTTCTGCAATCTTCTTCACGCTTCTCGTATATTGTTCCTGCACGAGTGGCTTCTGCCTCATCTTGGAAAGTAGGTTGACCTCCATCTTCTGGACCTCGTCATACCTGTGTGTTTGCTAATATTTTATATCAGTATGCATGGAAATATGCGGACTGACGTACAGCGACGTGAACTTTGAGAATGTCTCCGGTATGATGTTATTCTCCGAAATACTGGACTGGATCGCGTCGAATGCGAGTTGCTTGAGTGCCTCAAGTCCAAGCTATCGTAATATCGGTGAGCAAGCTCCAATGATATGCCATGGTCTACCTCGTCAGCTAAACGATACATCGACTTTGGAGAGCATGGTGGAGGTCGCCAGGCGTCCGCGGTCTCACTTGCCACTTCGTCTGGGGGATTTTCGGATGTTAAACGAGCGAACCTGATCTTGCCCGTGTAAAGATAATGCACCAGGGCACAGAACCTTCTCGAGACGAAATGTCAGATATATTTTAAGGCTTCTTAAGGACTTCATGGACTCACGTCTTGTGTGCGGCATCTTTTACGAACACTGTACAGCCCAGTCGTCCGCGCAGGAGGCCGGGCTGGGCAATAGACTCCTCGCCGATATCGATACTGTGGTGTCTAGAGGGTTGGTGAGTAGGATAGGTGCCTCCAAGAGATCAGACTGACTCCTCAGATGTATTGACTAAGACAGAATCGCCTCCGATGCCGGTCTCTTCTACCTGCGGTTCCGGAGGCAACATACCTGCTTTACTTTCTTGCGGTACATTCGCTTCGTCTGGCAACTCGTCCTCCAGGTCACTGTCAGACTCGTAGTCGTATTCATCGACGAAAAGCTGATCGTCTCTCAAGCTGCTATTGTCAAACGGAGTCAAGGAAGACTCGGAGAATCCTTCTTTCGAGAGAACTTCGATCCGGATCAGTACACCCTCAGCGTACGCGGATAAGACAACTCACGAGCCTGGAAATAGGGCGAGTTCTCCTTCAAAAGCGTACTGCTAGCATAAACGGGACGTGGCCAATCGACTCTGCCAGAGCGCTGTCTTCTAGAGTATGCAAAGAACCTGGTGTCCATGAAACTGCCACTGGTGATAGATCGGGACAAGCTCTTCCACAAAGGCAGAGGTAGCATAGGTTGCTCATCCTGAGGCAGCATAGGTCGTCCATCCTGAGGCACACCTGGACCCCATTTTACCGTGAATCGAACTGTAACGACTGGTCCCTGGATATGCCAAAACGCATAGAAGTTCACATCAAGGTGATCAAGTCGGGCAGATCGGACGAGTTTATAGTCCTTGCTTCTCCCCTCTTCTCTACCATGCACAGAGACGAAGAGCGGACCTAGATTCTTGGTTGTGTTGCGGGAGAAGGAACATTTGAGATAAGAGCTGTTGTCGGAGGGAGCGTAATCCACAATAAAGCTCCAGCCACGCGCACCAAGAGATGATTCACCGTGCCCTCCAATGGCTTTCAATTGCTCGACGTCTATAGAGTATGTTTCCTCGATGGACCCCGCCGGCACAGCGTGTCTCTTCATTTGCAGCTGAAGGATGACTAGCAGAACGCTTCAAATGCAGATGGAGAGACGAGTTCCCCGAGGGATAAGCAAGTGTGTAGATGCAATGAGACGTTGCCGGGTCGCGAAGAACCGTCCTACTAGTAGACGCGGCATGTCACGCGTACTGCATGCGCGTCTTTGCCGAGACGCGTAACGTGACTCGGACAAATATCTGTGGCAGAGAAACGAATCCAGCCGAATTCTCTTCCTCCCTCCATGGCCAGCGATCGACCAGCACAAACGGCCGGGACTGTAGAACAAGTCCAACAGGAGTGCCTAACATGTCGCATCATTGGCACAGGCGCTCTCGCTGTTACGGGCGCGTACGCCCTCAACATGTCTAGAGCGCATCAACCTGGATCGATTATGGGCAAGAGAATCATGGGCGCCCTTGGAGTGGGTAAGTCCCGTCAGATTTCCCAGCGAACTGGAGCTCTCACACAGCGGCTCTCGCTAGGCTTTCTGGTAGGAAGCGTGCTGCGCTGGACAAAATCGTGATACATGTTAGTTATTTCCCTGGCGCATGCATGAGCTGCCCGTGCTACAACCCAGGCTGTTTCCAGTAGGTCAGATTTCAATGGATCAGGAGACCATCCCGGTCCCGCCCGACACGCTGCGGAAGTGTCACACTCTCCATCCTCGCCCTGCTCAGCATTGAAGCCCTTAGCTATACATTATGATCGACTACATCTGGGAAAACACCTCTTCGTCCGGTTCACAGATGGCTGAAGTTCGGCTTTCTCTTCTCCGCGAAAGCCGCCATGCCTGCACATCACGTCAGCTTGAAGCTCATGGCATTGGCGCAAGAACTCACCCTCTTTCTGGTCCTTCGTCGCAAACAATCCATGGAACAATCTTCTCTCGAAGCGAAGACCCTCAGCCAACGTCAATTCATACGCTGCATGTCATCGTCAGCCTCCAGGGATACATAACACGAAGTCACTGCTGGCGCTTACCAGCATTGACGGCTTCCTTCCCGGCCTGCACAGAAATCTGTCCCTTGCTCGCAATGACCTTAGCCATGTCCACCGCCTCTTTCACGACCTGCCCTTCCCCCTCTCCGACAATCCTGCTGACCATACCCCACTTCTCCGCCTCTTGCGCAGTGATATTGCGGCCTGTGAGAACCATTTCCATGGTGCGTGACTTTCCGACAGCGTGAGCAAGACGTTGCGTTCCACCTCCGCCCGGAATGATACCCAAGTTAATCTCGGGCTGGCCAAAGACAGCAGTAGGAGAGGCCAAGATGATGTCGCACATCAAGGCAAGTTCACAACCTCCTCCAAGCTGGCCAACATGGGTAAGGGAGTGAGCCAGGCTTGCGCTAATCCACTTACTGCATAGCCACTAACGGCAGCGATCACCGGCTTGCGCAGTTTGGTCATTGTCGTCCAGTTCTCCAGGAATCTGTTCTTAAATACGTCGGAAACTGCATTTCATAAGACATACATGTCCGCACGAGAATTACGAAAGACGCACATTCCTTGTCCTTCATCTCCTTAATATCCGCCCCAGCTGTAGCGCGTTCAGGACTCCTCCCGGCCCATTCCCGTACCCACTACGCACCTGCAAACGCCCTTTCCGACCCGGTCAGCACAATCGCGCCTATAGCATCATCCGCATCGAAATCTGCCAGGGCTTCATTGAGCTCCACGAACAGCGGCGAGCTGAGCGCATTGAGCGCCTTCGGTCTGTTCAGCGTGATCAGACCCACGCCCGCCTCAGGCGTCGACGTGAGGATGTTGGTGTACTGTTTGGTAGACATGAGGCGAAATGCGACTCGAGATGAGGACGGAAACGAGGATGTCGCGCACCGAGCACTAGCGCGTAGGAGGAGAGCCATATTGCTGCCCGGACAGATGGACTTTATGAGCGCGTCTGTCTTATGTGCGGGGTAACGGGATCGGCCTTCGCTTCCCCGACCCTGATGTAAGCGGCCACCCACGTGAGACGACCATATTTGGATTTGTGGCTGAATTTGTGGCAGCACGGCGACCAAGTTTCGTGCAAGACAAGCGTCTCAAAACAATACATTCCATCGATCCAGTCACATATAAACGTCATTACACTACGGTCACGGCAGTCTGACCGGGGCTGTCCATGGTTATAGCGATGCATCAGTCGAGTATTTTGATTAAAGATCCTAGCGCTCACAACGCTGCTATGAGAAAGTGTGACAATCCTCCCCATCGAAGAGCAGTCTAGTCCTCGACAATCCTCCATGGCCAGGCAATGCTGAACAGCAGATCATCCTGCCGTGGATTGTACGTCTGGATGCCAAGATTCACCTCTAGCGTGTCCACATACTGCGCATTCTTCCCATTGTGGTATAGTTTGACGCCAAAATAAATCGGGCCTCCCATGAAGGAGAAAGTATCCAGTCTTGGACAGCAGATACTAAAATTTCTTGCAATTGTCCAGTTACTGTCTTCCAACGCATCTTCTCCGACCTCCGACGCTGAGGCATAATTCTGTTCGATGTGGATCATATCACGCGGGGTAAATTCAATATTGTGCTTGAGGTTTAGACCAAGGTGCAGGAGACTACGGAATCCCCGCAAGTAGGGCGCATATTCCCAAGAAGGGTGAGGCCAAGTGGTCTCGCGCGTAGGGTGGACATCGTTCGGTCGATAAGAAACCGTCAGAGCCAGCAGATCCGGAAACAGTTGTGCGATATGGTCGAAGAGATCGAACTCCACATACCGGACCCCTTCGAGTATGAGCACCTGCAGTCGAGCAGACGCGAGAGTGTCAAGGAGGTCCCATATTTCTGCACGATTCATACCCCAGACCGTTGAGAGCTTGAAGTGGGTGAGGCGCAGGCCCCCTCCTGCTTGCCCGGCAAACTGCAGCAAGGCTGGCAGCGTGAACGCCTCTTCGTAGTCGAGATTATCGATGTGCAATCTCTCCAGGTTGGCAACATAGCTGATCATGCTGGGCTCTCCTATGACCTGGTCCGGTAGGAACACAGGCTCTGAGGGAAACCTAGGGGTGACGCCGAAGCTCCGAGTATTGGGATAGCACGGCAGCATATACACCATGCTATCAAACTCGTCCGTCCTGACCACAAGAGTAAAGTCCAGTACGGACGTCGATCGGATACTCTCATCTGCGACGACGGTGGCGACCGCCATGATATTACACATTGCGTAGCGCAGTGTATGAAGACGCGGCATAGCAGCAATAGCTCGCAATATATCTTCGCTGAGTGCGATATGGAATAGGTAAAGGGACGTCAGGGTTGACACTGTCTGCAAGAAACTGGTGATGGCGGTCGGGATGGGACGGTCCAGGTCTCGCATCGTAGCGAGGAGATCCAATTGTTCCAGGGTTTCAGGTATAGCGTTCCATTGATCCATGATGCAAATTGTCTTCATGTGGTTGATGATGTCGTGCCTCGATTGGAAGTAATCGAGACGGCGCAGGAATCGCTCTTTCTGCGGCATCAGGGCGTTATAGAGCTCTTCCCTCGGGCATTGGAGCGCTTCCGGGTGTTTGATATATGGGTCCATGCGAAGATTAAAGACGAGGTCCTGGTAATCGCGATCGATGGATTCTCGGATGAGTATATGTGAGACTGGCAAGTGTTATACTCACAGTGTAGATATACTTTGAAGATATCTGCCGTAGTGTCCGACAAGTTGAGGAGAACTGGAGAGCAGCCTCAGGTCCGGCAGCAGCCATGATCGTTTCCAGCAGCTCCAGCGGTAGATGGGTCAGAAGCCGCTTCTGGATGATGGGATCCGGACGTTCCGCCAAGGCATTCCGAGTCGCACCTACGCGAATGTCGGTCAGCTCCCGCGTGAATGTGATATTATGTGCATACATAAAACTTACGTATCCTACGTACGAATTCCTGGCTGCTGACTAGCGGCCCAATGGACCACTTTACGCGCATGCTCTGCTTATTACCTTCCACAGAGTCGTCAGGGAATATCCGGTTTTCCAGCGCCTCATGGACTTTAGCATTGAGCTCTGCACCCTGCAGTTTCTCAGCAGCGATCGGGCGAATAAGATCCGCAAAGTCGCGCTTGAACTCTTCCCAACGTTGCACGAATTGCGCATAGCGATGCATATGTCTACCGGCAAGATCCAGAGAGCCCTCGGTTATTATGAGAAAAGTTAGGTTTGACCGTATGGATCGGTTGCGCTGATGGGGTACTACTTACAGTGTGGAACCCTTTCACTATGTCGAAGAAACGGAACGTTTCGTACTGCGCCAGCTTAGCGCAAGTCGCATCGTCTAGCGGCTCATTCTGCTTTTTACCAACAAGCAAGCTGATCTCTTCATACTGATACAGTTCCAAGTAAGGTGGTAGAGTGTACACGAGCTTTAATAGCGTCGCTGCGGAGTGTATTCAATATCGTTGTTCCCCTCGAGGCTCGAACCAGTGGCATGGAATACCACTTACGCGAATCTCGGATTGTTTGTCCAGTGGCGATCATGTCTGCTGGAGCCTGAGCCTGGAGGTCAGAACAGAATTCACTCTTGGACCCGGCAAGGGATCGGTGGCAATGTCGTAGTAAGTTTTACGCATTTCGATGAGATGTATAATGTAAGATAGGGGCAATATACTTGATCTCAGCGAAGAAGCGATGAAACATGCGCGGGAAAACTTATGATAACCCATGTGGCACATCTGATAGTGCATGAATCCTTAATGCATGAGAGATTAGAGCGGAAGGAGATGAGAATAACGGAATTCGAGTGATTGAATGACATTACTATCCTACAAAACATTCGTCCAGCAGTCCGGATGTGACACAAGCGCTTGAATCAACCGAACACAGAAACCAACGAGCAATCAATAATCAATACTTCACAGAGCTATGTCTCCGGTGCCGGTGACTATGCTTCCGGGACCTACCCTGTAAGATAATTGTCGATCCCGCCGGCACCTGGTATGCACTACTCCCGCTGTACACTGTATAGGGTTGCTGCTGTTGTACTGGAGGGGGCATAAAACCCCCAGGCACAGGACTTCCGTAAGCCGTCGACCCAAGCATAGGACTCCCGTACGGCGTCGTGCTGTACGTCGGCGGCGAGACAGCTCCATAAGACGGAGCCGATGGAGCCGCTGGCATGGGGATTATGCCACCGCTATAGCCCGCATTGAACGAGGGCCTGCGATTCACTGAATAGGAACGCGTGGATTGGATCGGTACAGGCGCAGGCGATCCCATAGGCGGAAACCCGACAGAGTTACTGCTGCCCGCATACGGAATAGGCGGAGGGCGCGAGGACGACGAGGAGTACCGTCTGCGGGGCGGGCCATATGGGTCACTTTGCGAAAAACCGCCATCAGAATAGGCTGGCTCATACCCGTCATAACCGTAGTCTTGATCGTAAGGGTCGGCAGAATGGAAGGACGCATAGGAACTGCGTCTCCGTAGAGGACCAGGGCCGACGTCGTCGAGGTTCTGGCGGTCATGGATGACCTGGGCGGTTGCCGCCGCTGCTTCGCAAGCGGCTTCCCGCCCGCCTCTGTCCAATCCTCTCCCAGAGTAGTGCCAGAGCCGTGTAGCTATAAAAAGCGCGTCATTAGGCTGACACGGGAGACCTCGACCTACTTGGCATACCTTCCGCCATAGCCAATCCTATCAAAGCCTCTCTTTGCCTTTCGTAATCTCCACCAATAGGCTCGTAAAGAGAGGTGTTGTATCTCCAATTGCGGCAAGCCTCATAGGCAGCAGCATGGCCGATCTCGTAGGCAGATAAATGTGATAAATCGACCTGATTCCCACAGATCGTTTTAGCCGATGAACATAGGATGTCATGGTGATGCTGACCTGGCCACTGTATGCACGATTGTGCCAGACCTTGGCTTCATTGTAACCTACTCCATCGATGGGGTAGTTTCTTACTCGGTTCCACGCAGAGTCGTACAAGGATCTGCAAGCTCCATCAAGAACTGACACAGCTGCTAATTTGACGGCGATGTGTGTACGCACGGATCAGGGCTGACGGCATGGGCACGGAAATAGTCATAACCTCCCCCTTACGAAAGGGAAAGATTAATGAGTGGCTAACAACAGGATCTGGGCAAATCTACTTACAGGATGGTTGAGGCTGGAAGCTCGGCCGCGGAGGTGGAACGAACTCGTACTTGAGGGGGTATGTCAAGATGATGGGCGCAATACCTGATTGTGGCACGTACCTGGTCGGTTCCCCAGTCACGGCCACGATTCCGATAGTATTCGTAAGCCATATCGAGTTCGGATTGCGTTTCACGGGGCTCTGAATACAAGAATCTCGAAGGGAGCTAGTACTGCTGCTACCCGCTTTATAGCGTGCACTGAACGACGGTCGAGTCCACGAAGGAACCTACCACTATGTAGCAGTAGTGCGTGCCGTGGGTGTGAGAGCGAAAGCAAGAACAAACGCAAAGATGGTTCTACAAAAGGCTGGAATCCGTGAGCATGTGCCTTTATAAAGACCGTTCTGACGTCACACGGACAAATCGAAGAGACGCGTTAGAGCAATGAAACGAGACGGGCTGCTTCGTCGCCGCCGCAGACAGAACTGCGTCCGCGGGGTTATGGAGGGGGCTGGTGAGCATTCATATGCGACTCCTCAGCACTAGCTGTTTGAGGAGTTGGAGTCAGTCGAGACTGCAACGTGGCTGATCCGGAGGAAACATACAAATGCCCGCGATCGATAGGGAAACCGGGGATGCCTCTAGTGAGCTAGCCACCGGCTGCTGGTCTGATTAGAGGCATTCACAGCTGCGAAATCGTTTTCAGCACTGCTTCTCCGCGTCCCAGCCTTCACGGAGGTTGACAGCATGGAGCTAGCAGTTGATACGGGGGCTACCAGATTCTGAGGCGCCTTCACTGAATGATACAGGGAACTGGGCTTTGAATACCGAGCCTTCCCAGCGCTGCGAGCTTGCATCGAGGCAGACATGAGGCATGCCGGATAGGTATCGGGACTGCGAAGATCCGCTGAAAGTAGTAAGTTAAGGTTTGTGGTCGAGCCACAAACCAGAGCACTGCAGGGAGAGATCCGCTGCCACAGATTCACACTCCGATCTTTCTGGCGCTAATGGCGGGCGCCTAACTTGCCACACATCGCGTAGCCACAGGAACCCTTGACCGTGAACGGAATTGAGCTACCCGCAAGTGCTGTGGATTTACTTTGATGACCGGTCCGCACCCCCTGCTCGATGTCAGACTTGATCTTGTTGACAATGAGCGCCAGACTATTCCGTCTTTGCCAGCCCTGAGTTCGACGCCCACGAGTACGCCAATGCCATACTATCGGGCGAGCCATACCCACCTCAGCAATCCAATGCAAAGAGTGTCAAGTCATCCTCCAAGGTGCCAGGAGGTATTGAACCGGCAAAGGAGGACATCTCCGTCGCCATAACCAAGTTGGACTTCGGAATCGAAGATGTGTCAAAACAACTGAAGAACGTCGTGAGTATGCAGTACACTGAGTTATTGTCAGTCTGGATCAGCTGGAGTAGTACAAGTACTGTTTTATTGGGGTCCATCAAAATCACAGCGTTTGTGAATATGGGCAAATCGGTTCCTGACAACTTTAACCATTGCCAGGTCACTACGCATCATGAGGACCTCTTGGTTCAAGCTGCTGGCGTCACTCAACTAGAGAGCTCACTGACATCGGTTCGAGGCGGCCTAGGAGAACTCGAATCTTCCTTAGAGAAGTATGCCTGTTCGCTGTCTGACAACCTGGAAAGGAGTGAACGAGACTGATTGCCTCATCAGACTCCGTTCGAAAATACGCGCCCCGTATCAAACACTGGAGAGCAATGTCAATCGTCTACAACGCTTACAGCAGGCTCTGGACGTATTACGACGGATGTCCAGATTTGTTGTGCTAGGTCGCCGGCTGGAATCCCAGATGAATGAGATGGCCGCTGCTGAGGGTGCCTCTGAACCATCAGCAGGTGGTGCGTCGACGCCGTCCCGCATTCTCGACCATGACGAAGACAAGGAGCGCACAATCTCAAAAGCAGCTCTCAGCATCGCAGAGTTGAGTGAGTCTATCATAATTGTTGACCATTTTGCGTCCGAGGCCCGCATGCTCATTGATCTCTTTACATTATGATGACAGCGGCGCTGCTCGATGCCTCTCCAGGGACAGAGGCAAAGCAGGACGGAACTAGCATCGACGATTCCGCTAGCAGACAGCCCGCGGATGATACCGAATCGATGATATCACTGCGTGCTATTGATGCCGTCGCAGCCCACATACCCTTTATTGAGGAAACCCGCGCCAAGATTACAGCGGAGATGGAGAACATGGTGGTTACAGGACTGGCGACTCTGGTAAACTGTGTCCTCTACCTCCTTCTCTCCAACTATTTAGCCGATGATTTTCCCCGAGTAGAATCAGTCCCTCCTCGCGTCATCCCTGCAGACAGCACATAACCTCCGGGTTCTGCCTGAAGTGGTTCAGAACCTGGTTTTGGATCTATCTGGTGCCCTTGATAGTCGAATACGAGCCGCCTTTGATTTGTCACAGCTGTCGAAAGAGGCTCTGGGTAAAGGTGAGTAGGATGCCACTTTGTACATGTATGCATTACTAACTTGTTGATCTGGATTTTTTTCAGATTCTGCATCTACCTCGCAGAGTCAGGTGTACAAATCACGCGTTCGTACTGAGCCTACAAATTTAACCGCCCCACAATGGACGGCCGTGCTGTGGACGCGACTTGACGGTCTTGTAGAGGAGTTAACTGCCTGTTGTGTGAAGGTGAGTCCAATCCGCGTGATTGCCCTCGAATACCCATCTCAATTATCTATAGGTGTATACGCTAGAGAAAGTTCTGAAGTTGAAGAAGGATCCGCTTACAGGTACCGTCTTTCTTGATGAGGCCATGAAGGTCTGCCGGTTTCTGTCCTGTCTCCGGGAATTTGATTTTCATGAATGTGACGCAGGCTCTCGAGAATCTACCGAGTACCACTTTCTGGTCCTCACTGGGTCGAGCGCTGGAGAAACAATGCAAGGACGCTGCGAAGGGATCGTCATTCTTGCAGCAGACGCTAAGCACAGGCTATCCCCGTCTACTGAGGCTCTTCCAGGAGTTCTTCGCGAAGATCGCGGTACACACCGATACCGTGTATAGCTCAACTGCACAAAGGTACGGGCTCCAAGTATTCCATGAAGATTAAGAGTCCCTTAATCAACCTTGCAGCCCCGAGACTATCCTGGTCCTCAGAGCACTGTCCACCTTCGAAGGCCTCTACCTCGCCAGGGTCTCGAATAAGCTGAACGAGACAGTCGGGCAGGCGTTTTCCGGTGGCAATCGCTCGCCACCGGGGATGAATGAAGGCATTAATATTGCAAGGAGCATTGCGAATGAACTCGATTCGGCGAAGTTCGATCCCCTGCTCATCAAAGCTGTCGCGCGGAATATGATTGCTAGTCTGGAGTTGATGTTGAACAGAGCAGATGGATTGGTGAGTGCCTATATGCTGTATATTGGCCAATGGATATAACTGAGGAAGGCGATAGTTGGTCCACGACAGGCCCGCCTTTACATTGACAGGACCCACGGCCACCCCTCAACAGAGTCTGAACGGTCAAATTATATCCATGTTGTACCACTGTTGGTTGCGTCTATACAAACTGGACGAAGAATATCCGGACAATATTATCGGGATATTAAAGCCTCAGATCAATGTGCGTTGACTTACGCTCGTCTTTCTCGCTCTTGCATGATGACCGTACTGCTCCCAGAAAATTCGTTCAGCTTATCAAAAGGTTATAGACCCGCTCTTGACGGCGATCAAGCGAGAGCTAGGCGTCATCATCGCTAGAGTGCACCGGGCAGACTTCGGCAAGGATGTCGATTCTATGGCGGGCATGGGCGGCGGGGCGAGCCTCTATATGAAGGACCTTTCCGATAAACTGTCGTTCATCAAGATGGAGATCCTTAGCAAATTCTCTTTGGGTGACGAGATGCGGGAATGGTATGTTGCCTTCCTCTCTAGTGTCTCGATCCAACGTTGACAGTCATGCTACAGGACTATGGTTGTTGTCAAATACGTGCTGAGGACGTTCGTCTTGCACGTTTCAATAGTCAAGCCACTAGGAGAAAGCGGGAAGCTTCAGTTAACTAGCGATATGACTGAGCTTGAGTTCGCAGTCAGTTCTTTCATGACGGATCCCCAGTCAAAGAAGCGCGGAGCGGACTGGTCTTCTGCTGCCGACGATTACCGTGCTTTGCGTGCCATGAGGTTTGAATGATTTCAATCCACGTTCGCCAACGGAGACTCACTCTTCCTATAGGCCTCTGCTGTTCCTCGAGAATGCCCAGCTGGCCTCCCCGCAGCACACGCAAGGCTTACCGCCCGTGATAGTCCTGCATCACATCATGGTTCGGTCGCCGATACCTTTACCTCACACGCTGCACGGATGGCAAGAGGCGGAGTACGTGCGTTGGGTGGAGGAACATTCGGAAGAGGAGGCATTGGCTCTGATCGAGGGAGGCCTTTCTCATTGGGAGAAAATCAACGAAGCCGAAGGCCAAGACCCGTCTACTGCAATGGAGTATGTACAGTTAGCAAGGACAGTCCTAGTACATGGTACGAGCGGTTAGATCGTAATATATATATCGCAAATTACGACTAACCAGAGAACGACGCTGGTGTGTGATGATGACATCTACTCAGTTCGATTCCGCTTTGTGTTTCCCAAGCGGAGCCTGTCCAGCGGTGACCGGCGGCGGACGGGAAGATGCAACTTAAGCACGACCATAACGCGCCTTTGGTGAAGGCAACAAGGTGGCCCATCATAAGATGCGCGCGCTGCTGTCGGGACGTGGCCATTTCCCTCAAGTGCTTGAGTCTGCACAGCAAGCGGCCGAAGCCGAAGTACTACCATATGATTTGGAAAACGCCTTTTTTATTAAGTGATTGTTTAGAAGGCGAAAGACAGCGATTTGTTCGCGACCATACCATTGAAGGGCGAGCTATCGAATCTTTGTCCCAGCACTTTTGCAACAAGCCGTGCCAGTCCGGCGGCACACCATCTAGGGGAGGACGCTTTGCATGGGCGGCAACAACCACTATAACCTTGGTGTCCAGCTTGATACCGGCAAATGGTACATTGCCAGTGTACACCTTGAAGAAGTAAGTGAACGGATAGTGAAAGCAAACAGTAAACTGCGCAGGCCATAAACTGCCTTAAACTTACGCACCTCTAGAATAGTCATGGCGAAGCTATATACATCGCTTGATTTGGTGACGACTGGTATCTCATTATCACCTTCGGGGACCAACACTTCTGGCGCAGTGTATCGCGTAGAGATAGCTGCGATGGTATGAGTAAAACCCTCCTTATCTAGAATCTTGGAACGGCCGAAATCAGTTATAAGGGGCTGTCCTCCATCACTGACAAGCACGTTATTCTGAGTATAATCAAGTTAGCCCAATCAGACTCCCACCATAAGATTGCAAACCGTAGCATACTGGTTTCAAGTCCCCATGAACTATGCCGTTTCGGTGCAAATATTGAAGCCCATAAGTGATGCCAATCGTCTGCAACCATATTAATCACCGAAACTACGACAGAAGCCAGCAATCCACTTACCGCCATTGACTTTGCAGCTTGCAATGCGTCACCTGTCTGCTTCCCAAGATAGTGCATGACGGTTCCATTCTTACAGAAAGAGGATACTAGAGCAGGGGCCATTTCCTGGGCCATTCCTGGGCCGAGACCGTCGCAGAAGCCGTGCAGCTTCAAAATATTATCATCCTGCAACTTGCACCATACATTAATTTCACGCAGGGCAGACTAGAGAGATATTAGTGATATTAATAAGAGGCACAGCGAATATAAGACCTTTCGCATGCTCTTCTGCCACTCCTCATCACTGGTGTTGAAACGCAAGTACTTTATGACAATCTGAAACCTCAGTCTATCAGTGCCCAGGCCTTCCAAAATATGTACGACGTACATCGAACTTTTTTGCCCCTGAGACTCTCCACGTCCCTCGATAGACCTTAGAGAAACCACCATCGGCGACAAGCTCATTTATGTTAGTAATATCTTTGCTGAGATTCTGTTGAATTGGACATAAGGATACTAGAGCGGCTGCAAAAGCCAACACAGCATACAGGACATTCGTCGGGACCTGGGACGGGCAGGGGCTTCCTATGAGAAGAGTGGTGTTGGCCTGACATGACGTCGCAGACAAGTAGAGCTTGGGCCTCTGGTAGCGGAAGGAGTCTGAGCAGCAGAGTCAGTAGAGCAGTGCCAATAAAACCCCTCCTACTTATAGCATTGGAAGGCGCTTGACGCTAGAATAGCGTTCACTAAGGTGCCCTCCTCTTACGTTTGTATAGCTGCGTGGAGAGCGCCTAGGAGAATCCTCGCCCTGACTATCGATTGATCCAATGTAAACGTGGACCCATATCTCCGAATTGTGACACGCAACAGTCTCTTCGATTGGAATCATGCAATCGCACCGACCCCCTTTCTCCGCATGGCGTGTCGCACCTAGAGGACCGGAAGAAATCGCTAGTACGCTTGCCTGCTTATGTTCTGGACAGACCATTCATGTGGTAAATGCATACCTTCGTTTGCGGGAAGAGAATTGGACCTGACCGAAACCTCAGGCGCTCCGCCTGTTCCAGGCATTCAGTTCAAGTGGAGTGAACAGAGACATTCCAGAGATCATATGCTACGAAACGCGACTTCCAGGATGATGGGTAGCTCTCGTGACAGTCCAGTTGAGCTTACTGGGCGTCAATGATAAGACAATGAGGTGCTGTTCGTCGATATTGTGAACGTTGATATCCAGGAATAACTTTAATGAACGAACCTGGGAGCGGATCAGGGTTCGCACAAATGGCGGACACCCCAGTGGTCAGTTAGCATAAATTGCCTAACCAGCGGGGCGTTCTTGTAAACTTGAAATCGAGTATCTTCCACGTCAATAGTCGCTGTGTCATGATACTTCACTGAAAAGCGTTCTAGCCCACGCTGCGGGTTGATTAGGTCTCTGATATGGCCCGAGCCGCAGCGATTGACAAAATATGTGGACATTCCATAGTTCATAAATGTCCGCTTACCTTGCTAAGTAGCTTAGGAGATATTCGCCAAAGAAGGTGCAGGGCGAATCTTTGGTTTCAGCTGGTACTTGCTCAGCAAGCGCTTGTGTTACGACATCCTGTGCGATTGTCATCAGATATTCGGACGCTCTTGAGGTTGTTTACATACCGCTCTCGATGCGTGATCATGGGCCGGCCATTGCCGAAATACGTCTAAACAGCCCCAGGCTTGCAAATTTTCAAACTTGCTTCAGCTTCAGGCCAGACACGCTGGCAAAGAACCAATTAAACCATAACGTCCAGTGGACAATAGTTGATGGTAGACTATATACAAGAAACCAACTAAGCGACAGTCGCTTAGACGAGATAAATAGACGACACGGTCCATGCAGTCAATCCTCCTCCCCATTGATCCGTCCTTCCAGCCATAACAAAGCAGCTTCATATCCCGATCCTGCCTGAGCTCGCAAGCCGGCATCTCTGCGCAAAGCATTAAACACGCGCTCGCCTACCATGACTTCGCACTCCTCGGCGCGCCCATACCCAGCCAAGCATCCCTTCCGATATTCATCCTCGGATATGCCTACCATCTCAGCAACGCTGCGAACCTGCACTGGCTCCCGGCCGTCAACTTTCGGGGGATAGACGTAGGCGCGAAGGAGAACGGGCAAAGCAATCATGATGGGTAAACCAGCAGTAAGGACGTCCAAGTCCTTCTCAAGCTCCTCTACACTCCCTGCCTTGATGTGGGCACTGTTGGTCTGTACCGCTTCGAGAAGGGACACGAGAGCCTTCAGGCCGTCAAACGCCTCGTCCACAGCTTCACGCGCAATCCGCGTACTCTTCTTCTCAGCTGCTGGACGAGGGAGCATGTTAAGCAGTTCGTACAGAGCACGCGCATCGGCAGCCGGAGTGGTAGGTACGAGCAACCCTGGAGGAGAAGGGGGACGGGAAGGAGGCAACTTCATCGTGAATCTGGACGCCGGAGGCGTCACAGGCGGCGTCGTGGATGATCCACGATGCTTCTTCACGCCCAAGTACGGACTAGGTGGGTTGCTGGGAGGGGAGGGACCAGCAACGTCCGAACGATGGGAAATTGCCACCAGTCCCCGCCATACCAGAGAAATTATGAGACTGGCAAGGGAGCTCTGCGACGTAGTCGTAGAGGTATACCGTGTCAGAGCTTTGACATAGATGGGCATAACGGACTGCATAGCGGCAACCGAGGGATGTTGAATGATCTTCGTGCCACCTTTCGTGGCGGTACTCGCTTGGATGCCTGCGTGTTCCAGTTCCTCCACCTTCTTTGCGAGATCGTTCTTGATACCCGTCACGAGAGGGTTGACCACTCTATGCACCACGGAAGCGAGGCCTTCACGTACAAGCTTCAAATTGTCTCCCCTGTTGTCGGTCTCCAATCCGAGGCCCAGCTCGTCGAAGGTCTCCAACAGCTCGCCCGCGAAGGTGGCCAGTGCCAGCGCATGAGACTGCGTAGCATTTGGGTTCGGAGCTTGGACAGTGGGAACCGAAGGAGACGTGAAGGCAGGGGATGACAGCAAAGGTAAGAGATCCGTGGAGACGTTCGTCAGCAAAACGGACAACGGACGCTGCAAGGCACGAAGTACTGCACGCCGCAGGTGTGGGTTGTCCTTGGATGCGTTGAACTCTCTGTCGCGCTTAGTAAGAAGGTGACTCATGGTGAATGATAGATGTCCACATACGAAGCAATTAAATCTCCCAACGCTTTACCCCTGCCTGCCGGAATCGGTCTCCTTCCATTCAGGATCTCTGAGGGATTCCCGGGCCCACTGGGTTGAGCGAGAGCCTTGGAAACACCCTCGCTCAGCTTGAGGCTGAGTGCGTCCAGGTACGAGCCATCCTGAATGAGAGTGACGGGTGCCATAGGCGCAAGAGGCGCGGGCGAAGGTTTCCTGAAGGTGTTCAAAGACAGCTTGGTACGGGGTCGCGACTCCCGGACACTGCTACCAGACTCAGAACGAGAGGGCGGTGCAGTACCGGGCGCCGGCGAAGAAGGCCTGCTGGAAGGGCGGAAGAAGGAGGGACTCTTGAGTGCGTGCATGGTGGCGGAGTAATGAGTTGGATATGACTGTTGGATTCTAAGATATTGAGTGGTTTGTCCGTGTTCTTTTCTAGCAGATCTAGTTTCTATGTCGGTCCAAGATGCGGGAGCGGGTAACCTGATGCCAGCGATTGCTCGAGTGCGATTATCCCATTAGCCGATGCAGGAGAGATGTGCAAGTTCGGCAAAAGGGAGATCTTGTGGGTTCTAAGGTGGTCTGTCGGTGTCGACGAGGAACGCAAGGGGTCCGAAGATAATCTCGTTCGTCTGATGGGTACTACTGTAGTCATACTTTAGAATGCGGACGTCACTCGTGGCAGAGAACGACAACGTACCAAAGTGGTTCGTCGGCTCTCATAGATCAGAGGAAAGGTTTCTTGTGGGTTTGGCCGTCGTCAAAGACGTTGCTGGGTTGTTAGAGTGAGACGGGAGGGAGCAGGGGCAAATTTCCGCGTTGGCAGGAGCTCGTATATATCCGCCCTAAAGTCTCACGGTAGTAATGCGGCCTCTTGCCACAGCCCGCCATGGCTATGGACATACTCTTGCTATGACT
This sequence comes from Heliocybe sulcata, assembly GCA_004369045.1. NCBI lineage: Eukaryota > Fungi > Basidiomycota > Agaricomycetes > Gloeophyllales > Gloeophyllaceae > Heliocybe > Heliocybe sulcata. The sequence goes on along the minus strand of ML213506.1, from coordinate 1,087,637 downwards.
CAATGTACTACCTTCTTTTCACCCAATACCGACACGGAGACCGGCAGAATCACTGGTCATGGGACGTCGTTGTACTCGCTGGTCATCCGGGAGTGATTAATGACTCCTCACGAACGATATTAAATCGTGCTGTTAATCCTGCGGCTCTTCGATCCTTGTGATTGTCGCGCAAGCACCCCAAATGGTGCGGGCGTACGGATCTTGGGATCCATATCTAACACGGCTGTGAATCCGATAAGTAGTCTAGAAGCTTGAGCCTCTTATGAAAGGAAGACCGCCTTCGTCTTAAAGTCGCCGAGACTTCGTCAAATTCGCCCATGTCTTGGCCAAAACTTGACATGGATGTCTGAAATGAAGAGTATACGATATGCCGTTGCAGAAGTACCGCAGCTAGGAAGACCTAGGGAGCTCAAGGTTATCACGAACGTCCGCTATTCTTATAATGGCGTGTTGGAGCTTCTATTCCTTACATGCCCCGAATCGGAGCGAGAACGCGCTCGATAACAACGTATGTCTCTTCTCATGGTCATCTAATCTTGTAACATTCAAAGTTTTCGCTTCGTGCGTACGGCGAATCCACCGGAAAGTTCATGGATCCCCGGACCTATGAATCCGACATTTGGGCTACAATCCTGACCATCCAGCATTCCTCGTAGAGGCTAGTCTGCGTACTCAGAGTTAGTCTTCATCGATTACAGTGGCTTTGTTCACAGCGCTGGCAAGTTCCTGTCCGAATTGCCGAGCTTCCTTACACAGCTTTAGGACATATCTCAGGTGAGCATCGGCGCATACCGGCAAACCTCAATCATCATGGAAGTCGTCCGAATGGCATATCAAGGCGGAGTTCCCGTTTCTGTCAGTCCTTCTGGTTGAGGTGATGACATGGTACGCATCGTTCTTAGCGTGGAAGTATCATGTAACCCCGCGACTACGTCTCTAACTGCTAATCTAGTGACACATTTAAGTGAGGCTCTGTTGTATTCCCGTAAACATTCCAGCACCCTGTCAGCTACTCGGGCTGTTCCACGAAATTTTATGACACCTTGCCCTTGTCCCCGACTTACACTGCGGCATGCGGGACGGCATACAAGGTTCCAATCGATTGTCTCAGAGCTGGTAGGTGGCGCGAGTTTCAACCACTGATAAGCTCTGATCCAGGATCTTCGATGTCGCAACAGAACCCGGACTGCCACTGAGTCGGTTGTCTAGCAGCCGGTGAACGTATGCTCAAGCAGGGTAGTGGCGTACTAGGGGTAGCTCTGACAGACGAGCCTTCCGACCACTCCGGCCGAGCCTGACCAAGAATCTACGGACCATCTTTTGGAATATCACTGGAGACGGCATGGATCAACTAGCCAGCGATCCTTGCCGGAGCAGTCATGCCCTTGTGATTGGCTATGGACTCGCGCGGAAAAGAACGCCGTACTACTGCATCCGTCAGAAGACTAGAGCTATCCCGCCGGCTGCCAGTCGATGATGACCGCTCCCATGTTCTCATCTTGTTGTGAATCATCAATCGGATGATCCGGAGAAATTCCGATGTTCTCGATGCTGTATTAGGTGAGCTTTGTCAATTTCCTTCAGTAAGAGGATATCAAAAGATAAAAAATGCTAGTCGCGTATCTGATGGCATCCATCTGTCTGCTTCATCTCGGCTATGCAAGGATTGCCTCAACACACCGTAAGATTTTGCTCCTGAGCTCGGGCACGAATTCCGAATACCTCCCCACCGTTCTGGGACTGTGAATGTTTGGGCCTTGCTCTCGAGCCGTCTCAAGATAGCCACCATAATCCCCTTTCTGAGTTTCGTCCAGAATGCAGCTCGGACATTCACTTGCGCCGACTCCGACGTTTCTTGAGAGCGGCGATGACATTCTCTTATGTCAGTGGATGCAGAAGCTGGGTCGAAGTACATGTTTTAGTCTATCAACCTCTGTGTTCGAGGACAAAAGTATGTGCGATCTACATCTACTCCAGGATATCTGGTTGTACTCTACGCAGCTTCGCGACCACGTCCTTCCGTTGACTATTTTTTCTTCAGGAAAAAGCGGTAGTCCCATTGGATGGATAATTTTCCCATAAGTTTTAGATGTACGCTTCGCGTTCATTAGCTGGCGCAAGGTATGTCGGCACTCCCTTGCCTTCACCATAGTTTTTGATGACAGTGCAGCTCTTAGTTATCCAGCCGAGTGCCCGAACTTCAAGAGGATGAGCTACTCTCCATCTCAATGAGGTAGGTTCTTGAGCGAACTCACTGTGGCGGCGTCATTACTGTCTATCTTCCATCTGTCTGATCTCTTCGGTTCCGCCTTGTATTGTTCAACGATCGGTGCCGGGGAGTGCCGGTCAACACTGTGACTAAACCGCCTTGGGAAGGGATGCGAGGCGGTGCAGCCACCCCGGATTCCAACTTATCGATTGTTTTACCTCAGTAACAGAGGAAATGGACTCCCATGGAGTCAGGCAGCCATGCGATTGCGCGGAAAACACTTCTCGTGTGTGACAGTGTGGTGAGTAAATCTGCTTCTCCGGTCGGTGATCAATCGATCATAGGGTGCTTAAGCAATGCCATCCAGTAGGTCATCAATTCCGAGGCTGAACTGTTGCCTCTCTCTGATAATGGGCTATCCAGGTTTATGAGACAGTACGACCAGCGCATTCTGCTCGACGAAAATTTCCAGCCACTGTGCCGATTCACCAGGGAGTCGGCGCGACCTCGAGCATATAAAGGCGCATTTGCCTGGGGGTATAAACAGCAGAATCAAGTTTCGCTCCCTACGACCTTCGACATATACATACGAGATTACAAGACAGCATGGCCAGCGTACAAGACAACCTCTCCGGTGCTCGAGGCGGCGGGGTCATCGTCTACAGGTAGAGTCACTGCTACAAGCATGTAACCTTGATCATTAAGCGTTTGTGTATCCAGACCTGCTGAACAGTTCTCCGTGGTTTTTGAAACTAAGTCAGTGGCTCTATCCTGAGCCGATGGCCTACTAACCTCTTCCGTAGGAGGGCAGATATCCCTTCAGCCGAGAAAGACGCGGAACGGTTTGTTTTGTCGTGTTACTATATGGTCCGCATCGGGTATTTACGAGCATCCAGGTGCCAGAAAAACGGAAAGAATGAAGAAGTACCCGCTGAAAAAGGTGGTCAGTCCTCAAGGTACGTTCTTGGGTAAGACTCACGATGTATCTGCTTACACCTTGCCATCCCCAGTGTCGCTGAAGACAAGTAAGCACCCACCAGAAAAGATATCTATTCTGGGCTCCTGCTGACCGCTGGCCGCAGGTTGACTTCCGCGCTTGCTCAGGTCAAGTTACGACCTGGGGTTACCGGGCACAACAGGTACGTATCGGGTACTGAAATGTATCGGGACTGGCATTCAGACGATCTTCATAATAGAAAGATCCTGCGACTGCCTGGCAACATACGACCTAGAGGCCCGGCTAACGTGACTGATTCAGGCAAGGGCAGGCCCAAGCCTACCAAGCCTAACAATGCAGGCAACAAGCGTGCTTGAACTGCCAAGCCGAATTTTCGAACGATGTTCTCGCAACTTGCGGACTTAGAAGATGCAAGTACATAGGTCTACAGTCTACATTTATGGATACAGCACCCTGATAGAATATGGATCGGCTGTCGTTTCCCTTGTACTTGCCAATGCCCAGTTGTTCGACGTCTTGTCTATCAAGGAGGGTGCTGATGCCCGGATGTCAAACCAAATGACTAGGATGAGTCCTGCGCTCAAATCTTTTGCCGCTTTCTTCTCCGGCGATGTCGGACACTGAGCGCTGAGCCCTGAGCCCTGATTCGCTGATCAAAGCCATCACGCTTTTCCAAGTCCGCGTATTTGCCTCCGTCCAGCCGTGCATCTGCGAAGGCACCGAAATCCGGTGAAGCTCGTTCCTTCATTATAGAGACAGCATTGCAGTGCACTTAGTGCCCTCATTTATGTGAATCGCACCTCTGTTTTATGAAGGGATGTGAATGCACGGGCAGTACAGCCACGCTGTGCTGCCAAGCTCCGTGCCACACATATGGCAGGCCTGCACAGCATATCTGGATACATAGGAAGCCTTTGTTCCAGTGCTCTTCCTCATTATGGACGTCCGCGGACACCTCAGCTCAATAGAGCGTGCCTATCTGGCCCCAAAGCCTGTTTAACTAAGCGCTTAGTTCGACGGGGTGCATCATGAGATGGGCTCGACGTACGGTTTTGCCTGCACATATGCGCAGCTGCCTGACAACAACTATCATACGGTGATTCAGCAGTGCGAGTACTGTAAGTCACGGGCGTTGAACTGTCCTCACGGCGTCCTGTTTAGAGCGGGTGACTCGCCTTACAGTCAAGTGATGGGCGTAGTAGTCGCTTCTACGTCCGCAACTCAGTAAGTGCTGCTGGCAGTGGTCATACATCATGAACCGACCTGTATTAACGTTCATTGCCGACTGGAGAATTCATTTCTGAGACGGCCGATTCGGAGACTAGTCATTGCTGGCCCGCCGAAAGGCATCAAGGGCGTCTCGAAGTCACGGGGCGCTATATCAACTCAACAGGCAAACGAGCCAGAACGTGGACCTCAGCCTACGCATTCCTTATACTGGAGTACACTTGAGCACATTCCACAATGGCATGTCTTGTCTCGTCTTCTTTGGGCGCCGTATATACTACTAGGATGATAGCGGCGGCGGCGTCTTCCGTTTTGGCAGAGGTCGCCCGACGGTGGCAATATTGTCGTCGGAGGTCTTCTCGTACTTACTGCTGTATCCTGGTCGGATCTGGAACACATAAGTCTGCAATGCTGTGGAATGCTGTCGTACTCACTCCGTTACTTGGTATCCCTGTCACGATCGACCTGTGCGTCTATCAAGTGATCAGCCACAACTCCGGACAGGTGGTGCTGTGCTGCCGAGCTTTGTATCGTCTATAAGGTCCGTTAGTCTAATATGAGGACAGCATTGCAGTGTTGAATAGACGTACGTTTCGAGTTTTGTTACCATACACCTTTATTGTGAGCAGCCCGGAGCGTATAGGTGTTTCATTAATTGAATAGAGGCCCTGGATATCAATATTCTGCACAGCACAGACGTCTAGGACCATAAAAGCCCTGACCCGCCCAGTTCTCTCGCACAACTGGGTAGCCAACTGCGCACCGCCCCAGGTACGAATCAGTCCATCCAGCTTCATTAAAGTCTGCGCATATGAGGTAAATTGATTCCTTCCGCCTTCCTACCTTCCCCGGCTGATGATGTTTGCTTCACAGTGCAGATTCGAACGTGTGAGTCTCGCAAACCGTGCTTGCTTTAAAGCCTCTCACGTTCTCGTGCAGGTCGGCTACCTCAGCTTACGGAGTCACAAAGGACGCCGTTGTCGCCCGTGCCTCCACAAGCCAGTGAGTACTCAGGACCAGCTGAATGGCGTACCTGCGCATATTTATCGAAGGTCAAAGGACTGTGGTCATAGATGATAATTTTTGCCCGAGAGGGCCGATTCGGAAGCCGATCAAGGGTGGGGCGCCCACCAAACCCAAGCCCACGTCTACCCAGCAGCAAAAGTGAACCAAGGCATGGAAGGCAGGCGCAGATTCTTCATTGCTGAGGTTTCTCAATCTGATAACGCATAGGGGACGTACTTTCGAGCCGTGCATGATATAGTGTCGCACCTTTTAACCCACTACGAGTTTCCCTAAGTATGAGCATATGGCTTGGGTATATAACCCCTTGTTGATATGTTGAGAGTCGACACGAAGCCAATATCCTAGACTAATCAAACACTCGGAACATGCATTCCGAAGACCGAGGTATATCAATTCAACCGATCTGAAATTCCGCATCAGAATTTCCATAATGGCTTCACATTGAGAACACGCACTGGGAATGCCACAACACGCCTGCTTCACAAGTCTACGACTACTACCAATTCTTCTTCGGACGCCGCTTTCTCTTGTTTCTCCTCTCCGACCAATCCTTCAGGACCTCAGGCGCGTCACGGAGTTCACTCTCCGCAAGCCACAGATCCCACTCTGGGGTCCACCCAACCCAGCGCACCAGGTATTCCATCCCGCCCTCCGGTATAAGAGCCTCCCTGACGATATGCGAGATCTCATACTCCGGATCCGAATCTTCGAGCTCGGTTAGAGGCTCATTGTCCGGCAGATGACTGATACTAATCGGGGTACCGGACGTTCCGCCTCGCGGTGTCCACTTCTCAGGTAAGACCAAGTCCAAAGGTAGTTCCGTGGCAAGGTAGAGACGCTTATAGGTCTTCCGTTTACCACTGATACGCGGGTACTTTACTCGGGCGTATTTCTCGCACTCGCAGAGCGAGTGCTCGAGGTCGACGAGCGCGATGCCCAGGCGTCCATCATGTAACCGCGGAAGGTCGGTGATTCCCAGCCGCTCCCAGTGTTTGTACTGCGTGTCCCGGAGGTACTTCATAACCTCTAGTTCTATCCCCTTCACGCCGCATCCGAAGATTTTCTGCAGCCCCTCTGCGGCACCTGGACCACAAATAGCCCACTCGTCTTCGGAGAACTGAAAGTGCGGCGTCATATTCAAATCCAAAAGGAGCCTTCATAATTAGCGCTATAAAGGAAAGCCACTTGCGCCTGGACCACTCACTGGAAGCTGAGAAACGGTCCCATTCCCTTGTACGAACTGACAATGCTCTCTGCCTCCTTCATGCAAGCTGCATTGACCAGCTTCTCTGGAAGGCCATCCTCCAACATGTGCTGCAACAGCCCCAGGTGGTTCTCATAGCTCTTCCTTCCCCCGTAGGCGTTTGGGGCTATCAATATATACGCGTGCCCGTATATCGCGCCATCCACGTCGCCTTCCTGCAAGACGCGACGATAAGCGTTGTAGTTGAAATTCGCCCATGTTAGATCAAGCTCGGAATCCAGCAGCTCCCAGGTGCTTATCCGATTGAATGAGCGGAAGAGCATCACCCGAAAACACGTCTCGTAGAGGTCCTGACTGCCTCTGTTGATCACGTTCCGCAAAACATATTGCGAAGTGCGGTCAAAGACGCGGAAGACGTTCGTGAACTTGTATTCCGCGAGGATGGGATCATTCGTCCATGGTGCAGCCTCTCCCGCTGCCTTCCTTCGCCGAATCGCATCTCTTTCAGCCATCCAGTAGAAGAGGGCATCCAAGACCGGCGAGACTGGCAGGACGCGTCCTTCGATCTCGACAGATTCTTTCCTTGGTTTTCGAGGGCGAGGCGCGTCGTGAGTAGGAGCAGCCATGAGAGAGGAGAAGACGGAGGATCGCGAGTACCATGCCCATTGTAACTAAATGGACTTAGGCAGATCTCTAAGCGAAGCCGTCACGATGGCTCGAAACAGTAGCCGAAATTGAACTAACGTACGTACAAGCACGCGTCAGGACGCGTCCTGAGGCCTGACCGTGTCTCCGGCGCCGCCCGCGTCAGGGTCGGAAAGTGACAGCATCGGCCTGTCGAATAGAGTAAGTCCTTACAAACGCGGACGTAGAGGGGTCCATAGGCTTGCAGGGGGCAAGGAAAGTGCTGGCCAACTGGATTTCTGGCTCAGTACAGCATGTATCGACAATGCTACTGAGCGTAGCACACTCGTACGTAGGTTGCCGTGCCGTAGCAAATACCTTGCGCCAGAAAGGCCGACCTTCGAAGTAGACTGTGCGTGGTACGTAAAACAGTAGGCAAGGTCATAAGAGCTCGAAGACTCGAGCTGGGGAACAGCTCGTGCGTGTTGCGAGACGTCTTAAGCTTGGAGCCCATGGACCTTGTAACGTGACCATCTCCAGTCACATACCCGTAGGAGTCACGCTCGACTCCTTCTCATACCATCCGGTGTCTCTAGTCTGCGGAATGTCTAACAAAGCCGACACCAATCCTCTTCCTCTCAGCGAGACTTTGCGCGACCTTGCGCTCTTGAGGGCTTCCGACGTGGACATAGGGAAAGTATTGGCGGCATCCATTGGTTCTACGGGACAGGACCCTCCCAGTCATCCTGAAGCCAGAGGCGATGACGAAGAGATAGAGAATTCCGTGGAGAAGTCGTATGAATTCGTACGTCAGGCAAGGGCCGTGATTAAGCTGCAGGATAGAGGGGATGTCGAGTCGCAAGGCGCAAGAGTCGAGGATGTCAGGAGTAAACTCGAGGATGTGCTGGAAGGTTTGAAGGACAAAGTTTAGGTGAGCACGGATGCGTTTAAGCTCGTATCACCTGCTCAGGTCGTCTCATAGCCGAGATCGCAGCGGAAGCGATCTCTCCGAGCTTCTGTTTCCGTCCCGAGTCCTGCTATTCCTCGAGTGGGCGAACGGCATCTTAATGATCTTCAATCAGGGACGCTGATGTTCTCTGCCAAAGCTCCGGCCGACACGCTGATTCCATTCTCTGCTCTTCTTCGGCGACAGTTTTCTTTTCCGTTCCTGATATCGGCGCGCGATGCCTGCATGTTGTGTTGTTTAGTGAGCGGCCCATGCTGCGCTCTTGCCCAGCGTTTGCAGTATATAAGGGCCCTGTAGTGCAGAGATGTAGATAGCTTATCGAGAAACATAATCAGCTAAGTTCAAAAGAAGTCAGGCGGATAACGTCTAATTGGTAGTGAAATGAGGTGAGAACGTGAAATGTGATCCAAACGTGATCCAAGAACTCGTGTTCGGCGTGGCTTCCCGGATAAAGAGGCCACCTTGCCTCGCGTAGCTTGCCACTCGCCACGGCTCTTGACGACTCCATCTTATCGTCTTCAACGTCGAGCACGATGGCGGCGACGTTGACCGCGGCGGCCCTTGCGTCCTATGTGTCCATCTCCGAGGCCTTGTTCGCTGTTCGAGTTGCCTCTCCGGCTCTAGTCCTGCTGGCCACACTCGCGGTCATCCCGACTAGACCTTCTGCCTCTCCTCCTTCAGAGATCACGTCCGTCGTTGTAGCTACTCGCATTCCTCGGCGGGGTGCTATTCTGTCTCTTCTTTCCCTCACAGCTCTCACTTTTTTCCTTGATGGGCTCACTTTCGCCTTGTATGCACTCCTCGCCAGACTGTGGCCGCAGAACACGGGTATCGAAATCGGTGCCGTGGTTGGGCTCGTTGCATTCGGTGGACTAGCTGCATTGGGCGCTTGGAAAGACGTCAAGGGCGTGGATGTCTGGTCACTCAAGAGGGTCAAACTCGGTGTGGCCACAGCCCTTCTCTTGGACATCGCCCAGGTGGTTTTGTTCGCCCTGTCAGTCAATCTGTTCAAGGATGGTGAGTGCAGTTCCTGAGCCAGCAGAACTTTGTCTGATATAAATGACCACGCAGTCCCTAAAATCCCCGAACTTCCGATCAAAATTAACCTTCCGGCGCTCCTACATCTCGCCTTCCCTGCTCTTCGTGTACTCTTCTTGGTTCCCTTGTTGTTCACTCTGCTCTATCCTCGGGTTGTATATACTCCTGCCTCTCTCGGCGAAAATGCGCAGATCGTCGCACCGAACGCTTCTTCCTTGCTTCTCTCTGCTGAGGAGGGAGCTTCACCGTCCACTGGCTTGTCCCCTGTTGCGGCTAAGACGAGTCAATATGGTACATTCCGCTCTACAGTCAGCTCCGGGCCTACCACACGCACGAATACGCCGGCTCCGTCTCACGTACAGTTGCCTGCTGTCAAGGCAAGTTCTACAATTGATCTCCGAGACAACATAGCTGACCTTTCTAACCAACAGGATTCTCCTTCTAAGCAGGAGATAAACTTGGACCCCTCATGGCGAGAGATCTGCCGGCGCATCGCTCGTATCACGCCCTACTTGTGGCCTAGCAAAAGCTTTGCCCTCCAATTTCTGGCTGTACGTATGCTCTGATTCCGCGTCATCGTGATATCATCTAATCGGAATTTTTGCAGTGTTTGTGTCTGCTGCTGATCGTTGTGGGCCGGTTCGTGAATGCGGCATTGCCTCTAGTGCTCGGTGCTTTGGTCGCCACCTTCGAAAGAGGGACGGGCTCTCCTTGGCCTTATCTCTTCGCTTACGTCGGCCTCAAGGCCTTGCAAGGCAGCGGTGGTTTGGCAGCTCTTCGCGATGTACGTCACGTCGTACCGATCGTAACGACTTGTTGTAATCAGATATGTTCTGATCGCAGGTCCTATGGGCTCCCGTTATGCAATATTCCGACAGAGGTCAGTTGCGGACTCATCGTTTTGCAAGCTAAATGTTTAACCAAAGACTATCTCAGAGATGTCACAGTTGTCTTTCGACCATCTGCTGAACCTTTCTTTGGCCTTCCATACCCGGCGTAAGACAGGCGAGGTTCTCCGTATCCTGGACCGAGGCTCGGCAATTAACCGCACCTTCGAGGTATGGTGTTACCCACAGAAATTCCAGAGCACGCGTGCTGACCTCGCGTCCGACAGCTGCTCTTGTTCAACATTTTCCCAACGTTCTTTGATCTGTTCATCGCGCTAGGGATCTTCATCTGGAAGTTCGAATGGAGTCTGGCCGTTGTCATATTCGCGGTTATGTTCTTATATGGTGGGTGTCTACAGTTCATCAGCTTGCGGAGCTCATGGAGGTGAATGAACTTGTTAGTGCTGGCCAGTGTCCTCTTGACGAAATGGCGTACCAAGCTGCGGAGGCAGATGAACGAGCGTGATATCGTGCGTTTACTAGCTGCTGTCCTGGTCCGCATTAATATGATATATCTTATCCGCAGGTAACTCGTGGAATACATACCGATTGCTTGCTTAACTATGAAACTGTCAAGTATTTCAATGGCGAGCAACATGAGGGAGACAGATATAGGGAGGCTATCCGCGAGTACCAATCTCTGGAATATAAAGTGATCGGTACGTTCTATCTATCTCACTCAATCTTACCAAAGCCTGATCTTGTCCACAGCATCTCTGAACCTTCTGAATCTGGTCCAGAACTTGCTTATTGTGAGTTCCTACATGCTTCGAGACTTTCCTCGGGATACTGATCCGCAATACAATTAGACTTCTGGGCTGCTCGTTGGCTCATTGGTCGTAGCCCTTCATGTGACAAGGGGCGAACTTTACCCCAGTGACTTTGTCGTCTTCATCACGTATCTGGGTCAGGTAAGGCTGTACCAGCACATGCAATTTTTTTTCATCATTCTAATTCTGTCATCCCAGCTCTATAGTCCCCTGAGCAGTCTCGGCTACATTTACCGGTCGGTGAACCAGTCTCTGGTGGACGCTGAGCGCCTGCTGCGGTTGTTGAATGAGCCTGTTGATGTGAATGACAAACCCAACGCTCCTGATCTCATGATTACTGGTGGTGAAATCGAATTCGGTGCGTCTTCGCCTAGAATTCGGCTAGAAGAATTGGATTCTTATGCAGAGCAGAGAATGTGAACTTCTCCTACGATGGGCGAACCACTGCATTGAATGGCGTCTCGTTTAAGGTTCCGAAAGGCTCCTCAGTGGCGCTCGTGGGCGAATCCGGCTCGGGCAAGTCGACGATTCTGCGCCTTCTGTACAGGTTCTACGATCTCAAGGAAGGCGAGGGCAGAATCTTGATTGACGGTCAAGATATCCGCGATGTCACCCAGGGAAGCTTGAGGAAGGCCATCGGAGTTGTCCCTCAAGATTCAGTTCTTTTCAATGACACGATCGCATATAATATCGGGTACGCCACATATTCAGTGTATAAGCTTCTCTGCTTGCTTCATAAAATTGGTTGCTAGATATGGCAAGTTTGGAGCCTCCCTGGACGAGATTGAGGCGGCTGCTCGGTCTGCTCAGATGCATGATAGGATCATGTCGTTCCCGGATGGCTATGAAACCAAGGTCGGCGAACGTGGCGTCCGGCTAAGCGGTGGCGGTAAGTTTCATCAAAGGCTGATCTTCTCGTATTCATCTCATTCGCTATGTATAGAGAAACAGCGAGTGGCTATTGCGAGAACGCTGCTGAAGAACCCGCCCATTCTTCTGTTGGACGAGGCTACTAGGTATGTCCTGGCATTGTGTACTCGGATCATATGGTAATCGTCCGTGAATAGCGCTCTGGATACTTCGACCGAGAAGGACATCCAGAAAGCTCTCCAGAACCTAGTCCAAGGTCGCTCTTCTCTGTCTATTGCCCATCGGTTATCGGTACGTGTGGCTATCCTCTGGCTGTGAACATATATTGACGCTGTCGCCTCAACCATGCAAGACCATCGCTTCGTCTGACATGTACGTTGTTGTCCTATATCACCATGCGTAGCTTGTTGACTTTTCACTAGCATCCTGGTTCTTAAAGACGGTCAGATCGTGGAATCCGGTAGCCACGGCGAACTTCTCGCTCGTGGTGGTTCGTTTGCCTCCATGTGGGCCGATCAAGTTGCGTCAACCGAGGATAATGCGACGATTGCATCCACCAAGGAAGCGGTTGCCGGCTATTCTGTTCACGCGTCGGAGGAGCCTTCTAAACCTGAGGTCCAGCCTCTAGCTGCGGAAGCTCCGCCGGCAGAGGCGACTGATGCTGGAGACTCTCAACCTACCAGAGAAGCACGGAGCGAAGGTTCCCCGGCGATCGAGAACGAAGGCAATGGCATACCACAGGATCAAGAGCCTTTCACTGCGGAACCGGAAACCTTGGACAATGCCGGGTCACTTGCCCCCGAGGTCGCTCCTGATGACGCCGTAACGGAGCGCACTGAACCCGTGGCGATTGGCTTCCCGGTTTCTGAGAGCCAGGCGGCGGGCTCAGCACCTATTGCGTTCCCTAACTCTGATGACAGGGCTTCCCAGCAATCGCCTTCCTTAATGGAAGTTGCCTCCTCTCCCCAGAGCGGTGGGGTTACGTTCGTTGAAGCCGCCGGATCTCCGTCTTCTCGGACGGGCACGCCGGATGCCGACGCTGAAACCAAACGACGCCGCATCTCGTCTCAGAACTTCCAGAGACTGGCCAGAAGGATCTCTACTTCACGTCGCCAAGGTTCTACGGGCTCTATCATCCCCATCCCCGGCCTTAAGAGGGGAGAGTCCTCACCGGCGCAGACCCCGAAGGACGATGCGCATATAAGAGGGGAAAGCAGTGTTAGCGCTGAGAGCCCCGCGCCCAGTGTTCAGAGCGAGGGCGGTGGTAAAGGGAAGTCCCAAAAGAAGGAGAAGAAGAGGAGAACTCTCTTCTGAGCTCTACTGCAGGCACCATCTCACTTTTACTCAAATTTTCACGACTTGGCATGACCGCTATGATTCCCCTTAGTGTAGTAATGAACTTTTGGAACATACTTTTCCCACCTCATGCACATTCCTCAGCATTCGTCGTCGCATATCGTGTTAGTCTTTTCTGTATCATTTGTTTCATCTGTACCAATGAAGGACCGATTTCTACGAATAGGCACGCCCCCCAGTGAGACAGACCAGTACCTCTTGTGTAAGTCTGTGTAAGTCTCACCCATGGTGCTATTTTCGCAGAAACACCGCCGTGTTGCGGTACGGAACTCCACGATATGAATTGCATTTTGCCTTCGGGGGTCCAGGCCTTCGCGAATTCCCTGGCATCTGCCGCAAGCAGGAGATCATCTTTTTTGAATCGGAGCTTGAATGGCGAGTCAATTCTATATAATAGCTGCGTCCGGCGCTACCGAGATCCCCACTCCCACTCTTTGCCCTCTCGGGTTCGTACTGCTGTTTCGGCTCCGTCTGCTTGTCTGTTGGCCTGTGTAACAGTATCTCGGTCCTACTGTATTAACAGCAATCACCATGTCTGCAAAAGTTTACGTCGGGTCAGTTTCGTGTTCGTGTTTGCTGCTCCGGGCGCTTCCCTTCTCGTAGCACTAGGGAAGCGTGACTAATAGGTTAATGTCTGTATAGCAACCTGAGTTGGAACACGACAGATGACAGTCTGCGCACCGTCAGTTTGATATAAAATTGCATGCTCTCTGGGTTTCGTCCTGAATGCGTTTGCTACCTTCAGGTCTTCTCCGAGTTCGGCCAGATTCTGGATGTGTGTGGTTACTTCTTCGCCGGCGACATTAAGATAATGTCGTCGTATCTGATTCCGAGTGTGCTGATTCCTTGTTAGTCGATCGTGATGCGTGACCGTGAAACTGGTCGTTCTCGTGGCTTCGGATTCGTCACGTACAGCTCTACAGCTGAAGCGGAATCTGCTATCAATGGCTTGAACGAGCAGGAGCTCGACGGCAGGAGAATCAAAGTTAACCTTGCCAACCCCCGCGCCAGCGGTGGTGGAGGTGGAGGTGGTCAGCATGTTCCATTATGTGTCGCCTGACATGTTATAACGCGTGACTATAGGATACGGTGGTGGAGGCCGCGGTGGAGGCTACGGCGGTGGAGGCCGTGGCGGTTACGGCGGTGGCCAGGGCTACGGCCAATCTGGTCAGTTATCTGCGAACGACATGCTTTCACATTAGTGATACAACCTCAACAGGTGGCTACGACCAAGGTTACGGCCAGGAGGGCTACAGCCAGGGCGGAGGCGGCGGCTACGGCCAGGGCGGTGGCTACAACCAAGGCGGCAGCTACGGCGGGTACAGTGGCGGCGGCTACTAGCCTGTTTATTTATCGGTATGATATTTCCTATCTTCGCTCTGTGCCATGTATTGACGCTTGTTCGTAAGTTCCGTGCTCATAACATATGCGTTCCTTCTGCGTTGTTCTCTTGATAGTGTCTACGTCGCGACACTATCCTCGTTATCTTCTTGCGTTCTCATCTATTGTCGAGAAAATTTGCTCCCGTCCACAGAAGCTCCCTCCTACCGTCCTTACCCCAGGTCCAGCGTCTCATTGGCTCGTTCTCAAGTCTCGGTCTCGGTCGTCGCAATATCCGCCTTGTACTAGTACGACTTCCATTGTATCGTGTCGTTCCCGTATCTGTTACCCTCGTGCTTTGTGGATGGGTGTTATAGGCTTTTTACTATTTGTATCATAGAAAATCCGATTGCCGTCTGCGCCGTTGTCGTTATCCATGATCGTGTTGTTATTCCACTGAGGACCTGGTCTCGGCATTGGGAGCGCTGCGCTCAGACACGGCAACATCTTACGAATTTGCTGCTGCAACATACGAGATCTACAGTTCACAGCGCTCACCGGCCGCACTTTGTATGTCCTCCAGCAGCGCAAGACTCCCATGCAAACCTGCAGTCGTCTGTACGTAGCGGAAACTGTCATATAACATTACATGTAATATAACTATATAGCAAATTGCATGGAAGGACGGGACCAGCGGTTGAAGCTTGAGAGGTTGAGATGCGCACATCCATCTCGCCAGCTCGGGGTCGTCTGAGAGCAACATCCCTGCCTCTTGCATTGGTGCAGCTGTAGATGACCAACCGTCTTCGGCGAAGAGCCATGAGGCGTCATACTGCTCGAGAATGACTGGCCTACTCGCAACGCATTGCCGTATATATTGTTCGAGGGCCGGTACCGCCATCCCAAGGGAGACTCGAAGGTGTATGGACATAGCCCTGTGCTTGGCCGTAGGAGAAGATTCGCACTTTGCGAAGGGCGTCATGCACAGGCGTTTTCAGAAGTCCGGGCGGGAAACTGAAGCGACGGAGTATATGTGTCAATCTTAACCAGAGGGGATATTCTAGACGTGCTGGCCTTGTATTTCTGGTGCGGCACTCGACCTTTCTTCAGCGCAGCTGGCTATTGCTTCTGCTTCTAGGTTCCCGTAATTCTGGCAAGCCACGTCTGATGCAAGATTGGTCGTAGGTGAACATGAGGTGATATCGCGGACTTGGAGAAAAAGGTCAGGGTTAGCATAATATCTTCGTTCCAATTGGGAGGGATTACAGTAGTTCAAAACCAGTCAGGATATTGGTTGATCAGCCCGAGACTGTCGATGATGATCTAGGGCCTGCAGGTTCTCGCATTTAGAGGAATTTCCCGAATAAATACGGGTCTCCGGAATGTTGTGCGCACTGGACGGGAATAAAATCCATGGGGCGGAGAGCAGCATGGATTTGCTATATAAGACTTTGAAGGAGGACACAGTCGATGCAGGACCGAACAGATTCAAGCGGAATTCTGAGCTGCAGAGAGCATCGAAGTTAAGGAGATCTGAAGCTTGTAGAACCAGCGGGAGTGGACCTGTACCAGACGCAGAGTAACCCTAGAGTATATTTCTCTCAGCAATGCAACAGTACAGTTAACCGCGTAGCGGTAACACGAGTTGTTGCGGAGGAGTCGGTCGGCGACCTATTGAGAGCGCGGGAGATCCAAAGGGGCGCGTCGGGAATCGACATTTCTGGATGTCAGGCCCATCTCACCACCACGTCCGGTGCAACTCGTCAGACTACTACGGCGCACTATAACTGGGGCCACTTACTATGGACTGCAGCTTGAATCTCATTATGGCGGCTCCTGGCAAGCTGGCGGGTTTGGCTCGGGAATCCCGCCTCTGCGCGCCCGCGCCCGCCACCGGGGCTGTTGTCCTGCAGTGAAATTCGTCGTCGCCATTAGCTCCAATTTCTGCCCGAGCTATTCCAGACGCCATGCCTGTTCTCGTACAGCTTTCGCGGTCGTGAAAGCTGTGGTCCAACCTGCGCTTCGACCGACCAAACATGGGGACCCACAAAGACACACAGCAGCCTAAAAGGCAGTCGGCGCCGCCCTCTATTCACGTTTACCCACATTCGACCCCTGCGAGAGTTCTCGCGACGGATTGCTGCCCTTCGCGCCCCGAGCTGCCCCGTTTTCGCCGCCGCCGTCGCCGTCGACCATGGCGGGCCCCTCGCGCACGACTACCGCCCAGCCCCCCAGGCCACCCAACGCGTGGATCCTGTACAGGTCGGATAAACTGCGCGAGCTGCCCCCTGTCCCCGCTGGCATGCCGCGACGAGCGCAGTCGGACGTGTCTCGTGAGATCTCCCAGATGTGGAAGAGGGAATCGGAGCTCGTGCGCCAGGAGTACGAGCGCAAGGCTGAAGTCCGGAAGGCACAGCATCAGAACGCATACCCAGGGTACCGTTATCATCCTGTTAGCAAGGCGGAGAAGGAGCGCCAGCGGGAGGAAAAGCGTGCGGAGAAGGATAGGGAGCGTAAGACCCAGAAGAAAACGCGCAACCGCCCTGCACCCTATTCCACCATCCTCGCTTTGCCAAAATTTGAACCTAGTCCCTACTCCTCCGATACCCTGTATGGTCCCTGTGGACCATCACCGCCTTTAGCAGCTGCACCATCACCAATTGGCCTCTCCTGCGTGGACCTTCCACCAGTATTCGAGCCCCAAGTCCAACAGCAGGTACCAGCACAAAGGGAAGATCTACCATACTTGCCCCAGAACGCCCTTTCGTTGTCGATCCCAGGTCCCTCATCTGCAAGACCCCACGCCAGCCGAGTATCATCACATTCCTACGCCATGAGCCCCATCGACGCGAGATCAATAACAGGAGGCTCCCCAGCGAGTCTACCTGAAGAGACACCCACGCCGACATCAAGTCTCTGGTTACCTGCTACCCCGTCCACTGCCGAGGCTACCCCTGGTGTCGCGAGCGGTTGGCCTGACCATGCCGCTGATAACCACACCGACGCCACGCCAAGTCAGGACGGCCATCGCCATTGGTCTGACAGGAGTGAAAATAGAGAGCGGTCGCCGGACGTGCTTGGAGAATCTCATCATGTACGTTGTGCGCGCAGCGACAGTCTCGCTTTACTGATTCTCGGCAGGCAAAACCACCTACCGTGGAATTCGAGATCCCGTCTGGGAGTGGAGCAAGCATGCAAGGCTGGGCACCTCAATTCAGCGCCGAATACCAAGAGTCGCTGCAAGCGTTGCTGTCGGGCACTGGCGATCCGTCTATCTTCCAGCTCTCAGGAATCGACCCTTCGCAGCTGATCGCTAACCCTGGTAGCGAGATCGAAATCTCCTTTGGCCAAACTGGCACGAATTCTTTGGACCCCGGCTTTGCGGAGATGTTTGGTAGTGTCGACATGTCGTTCCTGAACGCTCCCGAACCCAACTATGACGAAGAGCGGCTGCCGTTGTTCGCGCCGCAGCCGCGTCATGCTCCTTCTACGGACAGCGTATCGCATTCCCACCGGCCCGCCGTGATTCCTCATTCAGAGTATTTTCAGTATCTCAACCTGGATCTCCCGGTCAGTGCCTCTCAGGACGGGCCCACGCAGCAGCACCATCAGCCTCCTGTGTCCCACCGAAATCACTCTGTGCCGCCGAGCGCTCCCCCACCACATACCGAGCGTCAGTCGTACGTCCCTCCTGCGGGTGCAGCGCACGCGTCGCGGCGGCACGTAGGTGCCAGCTGGCGACCGAGCGCGCTGAGCATGCCCGACTCCCCCGTTGAACGGTCGGTGTCGGTGCCTTGGGAGGTGCCTGCAACATAGGCTCGCTGGGGCCAGATGTGACGTGAACTGACGACCGGCGATGAATCATGTATCCCAACTTCGTGATCAGGTCAAGCACCATGCATATCTCACCCCACTGCAAGAAAACTAGTAGAAAACTTCGTCCTTCGCCGCCCTTGTACAAAGCCATCCCCACTCGCGGTCTCTGGATCCGACTTTTGCCTCTCATGCGCATGCGAACCGCCCAAAGGCCACTCCCAAGTTATACTGTATATTATTCCTGAGGTCTTTCTCAGACGTACGGACGCTCATGCCTGCCGCTGTCTCTTGCTCTCTGCTCTCCTAAGTTGCTGTCTGTCGCACCTTCACTTTTCGTACGCACACGTTCTTCCTTCACTGCTCAGCTTCTCCTCAGAACCTTTTTTCTTTGGGCTGTTGCTTGGTATGACTACCTATGCTCATCTAGTCATGTGTGCTGGTACCATCCCCATTTATCTATATATTTTATACGTTACGTATATGTGCTGTACTCTGCTATTGTTCCTCTGCTCTGTAGGGCATGTGTTCTACATTATTCTCTGGAAAGGGGAATCGATCTGCTCTTTAGCGGTCTCAGTGCTATCGTGACTGGCCTCCGGTGCCGTGTCCGTGAGATTCCGCTCCGCTGTTTGTAGCGAGTATGAGTTTATAAGACGCTTGTCCGATCTAGTGCGCGCCTCATGGGAGTCGCGGAAGATTGAGGAGAGCAGGATCCTTTTGTGTGTCCCTCTGCGGCTGTACATCGCTTCTTTGTCGAGCCAATGGGAGCGCGCGTTGCTGTTCCAAGATAGCTTCGCGCTGCCTCGTGCGGTTCGCGGGCGCCGCTTTGTGGCACTTCGTGTACGACGGATTGGGAGGACAATAGGAGGGCAGAGCACGAGATGGGCGACATTGCATACCTTGAATGAGGGGGTTGTGCTGGAGTACTGGCATTACCACGGACGTCCGAGCTCTGGGAAGGTTCCGGTATCGGTCGCGAGGAGTGCTTGAAGCTTGAGCCTGCTAGTGGAAATGATTCAGGTTGAGTCAACTCGTTTGCTGGCACTTCCCAGAGGCTGCGCATTTGAGTAACTCAAGGTCCCACGAATACTACGGCTTCGCTGTATGTACCTGTCCCTGCTCCATAAGGCCTAAGATACGAGTAAACTCAAAACCGTCACAGATCTAGACGCCGTGAATAATCGCAGGTTGCGTAGTTTTGCAGTATTCACGTGTCCTGTCAACTGCATGTTGTGGCACATATGTGTTCATGAGCCTGGTGAGGCTGGTGGCGGACAGACGACGGCTGACACGTCAACACGAACAAATAACGCGTCCTCCAAATCCGGCAGGTCAGCCAACTCGAAAGCGGGATGTCTCGGGCAATGGCAGGTTCAGACTGCCAGCCGCACCCGCTTGAGCGGGCATAAATACTGGCTGGGATCGCAGTAACGGTTACTTGCGCCTCTTCTCTCTCCCTTCTCGTCGACGGTTAAGTGCCTTCTACGCCTTGCCTACCCTATCGCCGGTTCTCCTCAGCCTTTAACCATGCGACGCATGCCATAGTCTTGCAACTGGCTACCTCTTCATTAGCGCCTCCGGCCGGTCTTGCTCCCCTTTCTACCCTCGCGACTTCGTTCGTCTCCGCGGTCTGCTAATTATCCAGGCTCGCTCGACGTCGTCAACAGCTTCTGATCTAGCAAGAGACCGCTTTCTGTGTTTACGATCTAGTCTCACTGTCTCAATCGCTGGTACTCTTTGGTCTATCAGAAGGTCAGCTTCGCCTTGCAGACAGATTCCCGGACCAGGAGAAAGGAGCGACAGCCGCTTGGAGACCGCCGTAGAGTACGGACCCAAGGGAGAACCGCTTGCAAAACACGGTCATCCCCCTTCCTCGAACAAGGAGAACATTTCCCGCGAGACGACGACACTGCTCTGACAGAAGAATTATTACAGGTGCACCTGCTTACTGGAGAAGGAAACCGCTTGTCTTCAAGATGCGGAACGACCACTCGCCCATGACAGAATGATTGCTTCGGCTACAAGACACGAACAACTTCCCTGAGAACTTGAAGAGCGGTTTCCAGCACCCGGCTTAAGTCTCAAATGACACAAGCCTACGCCCAAGGCCATACGAACCAGGAATCTCCAAGACCAAGAAGACCACAGAGATGAATATGCGAACAATGACTGGGAACACCAACAGGCCCAGTTCTGGTCGTTTTACAGGACAGCGTTCTGTTCCAGCCTCCAAAGTGCATCAGCTGGACCTCGGCCCTCGGCGTCGCGTCTGCTGTCGCTCGTCGCGCGTTGTACCCTCCGGTTACCGGCAAGGAAGAAGGGCAAGGAAGAAGGGCCCGACATGGCCTGAAGTTTTGAAGACCCGTCGTCGGAAAGCTCAAGTATGGACGCTCGCCCTCAATCAGACGACTTCAGACGCCTCGACGGTCACAATCAATACATAAAGCAGCAATTCTTTACTTCTTCGATTACGTCAATTCATACAATACATCCCGCTCCGTCCATGGTGGTATAAATACAACGCCGAAACCGTTTACAAATTGCGGTTGACGTCCTGCTGGGCTTCACCCTTGTCATGGCGGATGTTGCCTATATGCAGTGGTAAGTACATAGCTACATGCCATGGAAACATTATCTACTCACCCGCAGTCTGCTGCTGCTTGTCGCCAGTGACGGCACCGACGACAGAGTCCTTCTTGCCGGTGACACGGTCGATAGCGCCCTCGGCATAGCCTTTGGCGCGGGCAGCGTTGTACTCTGCCTCACCGGCAGCGTGCTCCTCCTGCCCGGACTGTTGCCACGAAGTAGCGCCAGTCAGGTTGCCGATCTGCAAGATCGCAAGTCAAGGGGTTGTTCTGGTCGATGGAGAGGCAGAGGAAACTCACGGTCTCGACGGCGGTACCCTTGACGGAGTGGAACTGACCGGTGGTCTTGTTGGGCTCGCCAGTGTTGCCAGACATTATTGATATGTTATGAGGGTGGTTAAAGTGGTAGTGTTCGTGAAGAGGTGGTCGTTAATTCTGAGGAAAAAATTCAGGATTCCGCTGTCCTTTTATATCGCAGCGGCGGGCTATGACATGTGAAAGATTGCAAAGCTCGGGGGTCGGGTCTTCGACGTTGTGGAGCCCAAGTTCCAGATGGTTGTGGCGCGTACAGATGACGATGCTGCGACAGTACCAGGGCCGTTGGGGTGCGCATCCATTTCCAGACGTAAAGACGTCATAGCTACCATGACGTCACGCGTCAGACTGACGTGATTGGCGTGGAATACGCGTGACGTCACTGTGGCGACCGACTAATCGCGTCTGTGGCTGAACCTTCGAGACTGCACCACCGAATGACATGACTCTCTCCAAGCCAAGAACATGTCCCAAATATAAATATATCCTGAAACCAGGGTCGATCGACAGAAAACTCCACTTTGACAGTTCCCGCCGAACAACCACTCAGTCCAATCACCATGTCCTACAACCAATCTCGTGACCCTTCCAAGACCACCGGCCAATTGCACTCGACCAAGGGTTCCATCAAGGAGACGGTACGGCTTCACCTCTTTCTCACTGTTTGGGTGAGCGCGTCAGCTGACATATATTGCTTGCAGATCGGCAGCGTTACTCGCATGCACGGTCTCGAGCGCTCCGGCAGGGAGGAGCACGCTGCTGGAGAAGCCGAGTACGACGCTGCCCGCGCCAAGGGTTACGTCGAGGGGACTACCGACCGTGTCACAGGCAAGAAGGACTCTGTCGTTGGCGCTGTCACCGGCGACAAGAGCCAGCAAGCTGCAGGTATGTTGAATAACTTATACGTTTGTTGTGCCCTTCTAAAGAGATTGCCGTTAGGTAATGCGCGCCATGACAAGGGCGAGACTCAGCAAGATGTCAACCGCAAACTCTAATATCGAGATGACACCCGTCCCCGTAACCTGACTGGACTTATACTTCTTATAATGATGCTATGATCTGTATCCGTTTGTATCGTTAGACTTGGAGCTTGCTGGAGATATGTACTGTAACGAATAGAAAGAGAAATTTGATTTTGTCTCATACGGTCTGGATAAGTCAACATGTCAGCATCGGCTTGGGTGACGAACGGACATCGGGAAGACACCTACAACACGATACTACAACGCCACCCATCTTACACCCTCTTCCATGCAGTATCTCTCCGGCTCTATCGCTCATTAAACGTCTCTTCCTAGGCTTCACCTGGAAACCCAGCTGCGCATCCACGTCTCGACCCGCGGCCGCGCCGCTGGCCGAGCGGAGGGAACTTTGCTGTACTAGTGGCAGTATGGCGCCCGTCCAGTTGTTCAAATCTGCCTGAAGCTAAACCCGGAAGGCCTGTCTAATTTTACCTTGCCAGAGAAGTGCCCCTGAACAAGTCCAACCGACGTGATCACCAGCTGGAAGGATAAAAACGTACCTCTACTCTCGATGGTAGTAGATACGAGGAGCGAGCGGTACGTAGCCGCCAGGGGGGTCCCAAAACATAGTGCCATACACCACAGCATCAGTGGTGGTCGGGAAGGCTAGTACGAGCAGTCGACTGGACACAACCTTGCAAACCAAAGACGTTTCAATCAAGCATGTCCATCCTGACAAAGCGTCAATTCTCAGCTACGCGCAGGCGGAGCGGAGCGAGATGTCTCACATGTCATTAACCCACCATGTCCATCAAGCCACAGCAATTACTTGTTCTCCGCAGGCAGTCTAAAGATTAGAAATGGAATACCACTGTGCATGAGTCTCGGGCATTAATACCATCAGGACGCTTTCCGAGCACGAAACGGACTGATCGTATTCCGCTCCGGTCACATCCGTCTCCTAATCGTTGCTTGACCTAGATCTATGTGGGAAGGCAATAGAGCCAGTATCGTGACCGCATATATTTCAAGCTACAGTGGTTGTGGGCATAGATCACAGTAAGGTACAGCGCGACCAAAGTCCAAACCACTGAGAAGCGCCCGACGCGTCGGCATTTGCCGCCGGCCACCAGTGCGCGTCCCCGATGCTAGCGCTCTTTCTAAGCAATTTCTAAGCTCGCAACTACTGCTTTCTTCCAACCTTCCGCAATGCATCCATCGCTGCTCGCTTCGGTCCGAAGATATGCGCACACCCAAGCACGTCGCTCAGTCAGTGCTGGCTCGTCTCGTCGTTTAACTGCTGCCTTAGCAGGCACTGCTACCGCAGGCGCATACTTCACCTGGATGATGACCTCGGAGAGCCAGAGGTTACATTTGGATTCGCCTGCTCCTCCACGTGAGTCTATACTATTAGCCAGGAGTATATAGAGTATAACAATGCTCGCCAGAGAAGCAGATTCCTCTCTCTCCGAAGGCGTCCGAGTCAATTTCATCCGCCGTCGAGCCGCACTCGCACACGTCCGGCGGTCCCGCGCCGGCTCCCGTCAAGAAGGAATCCCTGGATCCCGAGTCTGAACACGCCGAAGAGGCAGGCGACTCCGAGTCCTCGGGCGGCGCCTTCAACCCCGTCACAGGCGAAATTAACTGGGACTGCCCTTGCCTGGGCGGGATGGCCCACGGGCCCTGCGGCCTCCAGTTCCGTGAAGCCTTCTCGTGTTTCGTCTTCTCAGAACAGGAGCCCAAAGGCATCGACTGCATCGAGAAGTTCAAGCTGATGCAGGACTGCTTCAGGGAGCACCCCGACGTTTACGGCCCAGGTATGGCGTTCATATGTTTTCGTCTGGACCATCAGCTCATGATATGTCTCAGACATTATGGCTGATGATGACGACGAAGACGCTCCTGCACCGGCTGCCACGCAGGAACCTCTGCATGACTCCCCGCCAACTGACATGAACGGTGCCTCCGCCTCCAACCTCAGCCCACCAGCGTCCCGGACTGCTCCGAGTGTCAGCAGCAGCAGCTCATAGCCACCCTGCAACATGCCGCTCCTCTCTAAAAGTAACTCTTATGGCCCTGCTAGATATTACGACCCCCGCTCAATTCGCTGTTGTATCATCACGATTGATTCTCAAATTCCATTTTCCACCTCACATCACTTACTCCCTCGCTGTCATTCACAAGCTCCGGCAAAAACGACGTTGTGTATGATCCGGCTGTGAGATTATAGCCTTCCTCTACTACCCTCAGCATAATACATGAAAGCTGACAACAGAGAACAGACCGATCTGCGATAATCTACAATTGCGACAAGGACCGATAGATAGATGGATGGATAGCAGTGCACACTAATACTTTGTATGAAGCGGTATACGGGATTAGTAGGAGATGACGAGCCATAGGTGATAAGAGCATAAGTAGTTTGTGTCATACGTGAGAGGACAGAGATGCAATGCGAAAACAAGCACAGATAGTGAGAGTGAGAGAGTGGACATTATGCAAGAAATCCTGACTGCATCCCATCATCAGCCAAAAGGGCACGACGAGCGGGCGAGGCAGACACGCACCTATTTACACGATACATCAACTCCTTCTAACCCGCCGCTACGGGCCAGGTCCCTGGTGGACGCGCGCCCATCGCTTCCGGAGACCCAATCTGCAAGAACGACAGTACGAGCGGTATCGAACTGTTCTTCTGGCACATCATCGTCAACTCCTGGCCTGACCACAGCCGACACCGCGGGTGAACCGCTGTGCCATCGTCATCCTCGTCGTCCTGGGACTGCTCTACAGCGCTACTGCTACTCTCGTTGCTGAGCTCGACCTCAAGCTTCCCAGCACCATACTTGTGATAGACCTGACTTCTGGACTTGGATCGCGCGTGCGAGTAGAGACCACTTCGTCTTGGGCTCTCCAGACGACCGGGGCTCAAACTGCCGTTCATCATGTGCCGGGGTGGCGATGATGCAGAGACGAAGCTTCTGATAGCTTTGTCTACTCTAGGTGCAGAAGGACTGGCAGTTTCGGAAGGCCCTATCAGCGCCTCCTGCAGCACACGGAAAGCCACTCGCTCCGCAGCCCTATGGAAGATGGATTGCCCAGCAGCATCCAAATTCGCCTGTGCAGTTTGCCGTGCAGTCTCTATATGGTGCTTCAAAGAGGAAACCCACTGGTGCCGCCACACAGGATCATCTATGCTGAACATATACTTCCGCTTCTGCCGTTCGTGGTCCAGAAAGGCTATCTGGAACGTATTGCGCATGAACCCACGCTCGACCATCACTGTGTTGCTGAGCGGCAAGCCCCAGTACTTCAGAGCGTTAGGTCCAGAGCGGCACATGATGATCGTCTTCGGACCAAGAGAAGTGCCCGTAATACGAAACGAGGCCTCGTTCTTGGCGAAATTCAGGACGGGCGGATCAATGATGAGGTCTTGACCATACAGAGAGATGTAGAGGTCAGGGTCTGGCTGTGGAATCCGGATGAAAATGGGATCTGACTGGACCCGGTAGGTCAGCCGAGAAGGCATTGGACGCTTGGTCGTAATTGGGATATCAGGTGTACCCGATGACGGGTTCCTCGCTTGATAGAGCCGCTCACGCCGTATGGAGGAATAAATCATATCCAGTAAATCTTCGGGAAGTAGACTCCTGGCGCGCTTGAAAGCATCCGCGAAGTCTCGGCTAGTCACATTTCTCCGAGGATATGAAGTAGAGCCAGGCTCTTGGGAGATACCACCGTGCAGCACATCGTTAAGCTGAACAATCGCTCGCACAAGACG
This sequence comes from Heliocybe sulcata, assembly GCA_004369045.1. Lineage (NCBI taxonomy): Eukaryota > Fungi > Basidiomycota > Agaricomycetes > Gloeophyllales > Gloeophyllaceae > Heliocybe > Heliocybe sulcata. The sequence continues at coordinate 1,061,722 of ML213506.1, read as the reverse complement.
CGATGCCAAGTCCTTCGAGTACGCGACTATATTGGCATTAGCCTCATACCACCGGCTGGCGAAAGCGTCCAGGAGGTAATCAACCTGCGACTGCTTTGCTGGGAGATGGATTGACATGAGGAACCCGCGTAAAGCTTTGTCTACACGAAGGCCAGCAAAGCCGAAACTATCCACGTAGGCTTTCAAGATCATCTTGGACGTGCGTTGCGACAGGTAATCTCCTAGTCTTGCCCTGTCTAAATCGAGGGTGCGGAACAGCAACTGGCCTAACGCTGTCGCATCATCCTGGACCCCCAATCTGTCGAAAAGAGAGGCGACAGCTTGATCAGGATCTCTTGCAAACTGATGAACAAATGACCTGATGATAGGATGCCTAGGCTGGTTCGCGTCCAAAGTCCCTCGCAGAGGCGGATCGTCACGTTCGGCGTTGAACTGGAGCTTCTGCAGCTGCACCACACTCTTGACTATGAACTTCCTGTCGAAAGCGGCGGAAGACATCGGATCCCGTAGAGCATCCTGATCGCGCATGATGGGCTTGGCAATGACAAGAATGTCATTGAACAAGAACAAGAAGCGGTCCTTTACCGTGTTAGCGTTGGCGACTTGTAGGACAGCAGAGGACTGAATCAGTTTGCGTGGAGGCTCATCAGTCACGTTAGCCCACATAGGACTCCTCGGACCGCGTGCCAGCATCTCATCCAGCCTTTCCAGAACGACAGCCCCTTGAGAGTGGAACTCCTCCCGAGGACTCGATGGAGCCTTTGAGGACAATGCAGAAGATGACTCGGAGGTGGTGCGCGTATACTCGTCCACGGATGAAAACGGTTCAGGCGTCGTGGACGGTGCATCCGGGGGAGACGAGACGGAAGGAAGATCTGACAAGGTCGAAAGGACTTGTGCAGATCTGCCAGAACCGTTCATCACGGCAGCCTTGGTAGGGTCTGTCAAGAGAGGGCGAACACTGACAGGTGTGTAGCCTGCCTCGATCATCTGACCTTGAAGCGTACTGGTGTTGCTGTCCGTCCGGGACTGATTCGCATCGTCAGCATCAGACGATAACTCGTTGTCAGTGCGGCCGCGCCATAAATCAGACAGGGAAGGCTTCTTGGTAGCTCCAGCAGACTTGGGCTCGTACGCAGGAAGCGAGTATTGAGTAGAGTTCGGGGAGAGCGGCGTCGAAGAGAATACCAACTTGTCCTTGAGCCATTTCTTCACACCCTCCCTAGTAGTAGGCAGTTTCGAAGAGCTGGCCTGATGCGTAAGGCTGCCGGCAGGCATGGTCCTAAAATACTCATGATTAGATGACCCGGATGGAGCTTGGGAGATGGGCGGCGATGCGAGGGTGCCATTGAACTTGGAGAGCAAGCGCGAATCCGAGGCTTGGTGGGACAGCTGCCTCTCTCTTCCGAATTCAGGCGAGCGGGCAGGTTGTGTGGAAGAACTGGAGGACGACGGCGTAATCTGATCCACAGAGAGACCCTGGCTGAACGAAGGTGATATGATGTCCGGAGAGGAAACCGAAGCCGACCTCCCTCTTGCACGGTTCCTCTCCTCCTCCAATTTCTTCATACCAGGGAACGGGAACAGTTTCGCATCCATGTACTTCGCCAGATCCGCCGATGATGCCGGAGGCACGGGCGATACGCCACTCCTTGGAGGTGCTTGCTGTGGTAGCGACAAGAATGACCCCGATGCCGACGGCGACTGCATCACCTGTGCTGGCTGAGCTTGCTGCTGTGCAAAAATGCCACTTTCGCCCATGCGCGCACTGGTTTGACTCGCCCCACTTTCCCGACTGACGGAAGAGTCCGTGTTATCTCTCCTGTTCTCTCGTGTGCTGACGCTATTCTGGCGCGAGCGCCGACCGCTCGTGGAGCCAGTCCTCGTGAAGGGCCTCTTGAATTTATCCCACATACCGCCATCGGCAGAGCGCTTCGGCGTAACGTGCCGCTCCTCTAGACCAGCGAGCTCGATGTGAGGCGTTGGTGTATCTGGCAAATCTTTCTGGAGGTGCGAATGGTAGGGCAGGGGCAGGGATACCGCGGGAAACGCTTCACTAGGTGACTGGGTAGAGGAAGAGGTTAGCTCCTCGCGAACAGGGCGCGAGGGCATCCCGGAAATCTGCAGGGTAACGGCGGCGGGTGGTGACGGAGTAAAATGGGACGGGGTAGGTTCGGCGGAGGTCTCTAAGTCTACTACTAACTCTTGAGAACCTGAGGAGGCTCGATAGCCTGCCTCCGGCGGGGGTGTCCTGTCGTCCGCGGGTTGCGGCTCGCTCGACGTCTGGCCCTCATCCTCCTTGTCTTCCTCGTCCTCATCATCGCGTATGGGCATTCGAGACTCCGGCACTAAATAGGACACGGCTAAGCATGAAACACGGTCATGAACAAGCGACACACGTGTTATCCTTACCTGGTTCTGCCGCCCAACTGATCTCGCTGTCATACATGTCGGTGTAGGGACGTGAGTCGGAAACTTGATCGCTATTAGTGAGAGGTCTATCTTTATCCGAAACAGAGAAGAGACATACTTGATTGCGGGACCCAGCTAAGTTCCCGATCATTAGTGACCCTGTTCCCCCATCGGCTTCCACTCGTCTCCGGTTCATACAGCACTTCCTCGCCGTCATCTTCGTGAGACAGCTTCTCTCGAAGAGGGGGGTTGAATGGACTGCTTGGAAAGAAGTCACCTCCGGAAGCTGCCTTACCAGAAAGGAGCACTGGTACTGCAACACCAGATCCTGAAGAGAGCGTAGACGGTGCATCTGACGTATGTGCCGTACGTTTCGCCCCTTGCGACCGGCGAAGCGCCATAGGGAGACCCATGAACGCTGGTCGAGGTGGTGAAAAATGATCATCTTCATCCTCCACCACCACGCTACGCCGCGCTCTCGATGACTGCACCGGCGTCCTGACCTCCGCTGTCGGCGTGTCCACATCATCCTGGTCCTGGTCAAACGACAAAGCAGGCAAGTCCGGTGCACGAGGTGACCGCGACGAAGGCGAGCGTGGGGGGTCCGGCAGATTGTCACCAAGCGGTGCAGGCAGCACTGCAGGTGTGTTGGGCGTAGTCGACGACAGATCCCGATCGTCGACTACGGTTTCCGACGCACGCGACGCGCTTCTTCGAGATCGGCGTTTCCGACGTCTCGGTGATACCGGGGTCGCTGCGTCTTCGCCACCGCTGGTCTGCTCCGCGTCGGTCTCCTTCAGCCGCTCGCCTATGCGATTGAGCATGAGCCGCCTTGCAGCTGAGCGTTCTCCACCCGTAACAGTGTTATTTCTAGTCAGACGGCCTTCTGGCAGAGGGGGAGTGGAAGAGGGTGATGTGAAAGAGTCCATGGGTTCCGTGCCTGCAGTGAGCTTGTGCATAGCCAGCATTCGATGTGTCATGCTGGTACTATTCGATCGGAACAGGCCTCGTTGCAAGGCTTCAAGGGATGGTAATGGGGTGGAGGAATTGCTGCCGGAATAGAGGAAAGGTGACTCGGCCGATCTTGGTAACGTAGCGGCAGCAGGTAGCTGGGTGAAATAAGACGGGATAGGAGAAAGGAGTTGGGGAGGGACGATGAAGGGTGATTGAGGGCGACCCTCATCGGCGGAGGACTCGGCAGCATAGAGCATGGCATTGTTCGGACCAGGGGAAGGAGTGGCCCTTAGCTTGCCCTTCAAATCCTTCGAACCTCTTGATCTCGAGCGTGACCTCGAGCGCCGCTTCTTCTTCGCAGGGGACGGTTCTGGCTCAGCATCCGCCTCTGCCTCCGCCTCCGCCTCTGGCTCGTTTTCTGGTTCGGGATCCGGTTCCGGAGGGGTAATGGATTCCTCTTGTTCCTCCAGTCTTACAGGCTCTGCTGCGGGGACAGGTGGCGGATCAGTTGGTGGTTGATCAGGCTGCACACTGGCCTCTCCACTGTGTGGAACATGGACCCCGTCGTCCTTCTGTTCCTCCGCCTGCACCTTCTCCCCTTCGCTAAATGCTTCGACGTGCATAGGTGGGCGCCTCCCATCCTTCATCCGGGGTAACGAAGCGGCCCGTTTCAGTTTAGCGATCGCGACAGCACGTTGCTCTGCTCTTGACTGGTCCATGCTCGGCCAACTGCTGATACTGGCGAGTTAGAGGGCCTGCTCATAGCTTGAATTTCAACGACAGGAGCACATAAACCATAACTCACAACCTGCCTCCCGAAACTGGGGGCCTTCTCCCCGATGAGGCGACGTCTACAGCATGATAGAGCGTGTCAGACACGGTCAATGGCGGCTACAGCGAACAACGTACGGCTAGGCTTGAGGAATAGTCGGCCGGGCTGTGAAAGGTGGTATAACAACGGCCCAGCGGAGGCAACTTTGAATACTATAGACGTGCCACGTGGCCTTGCCCAAGTATGGTAGTGCCTTCGGACGGGCTCTTCACGCAAATCACGGGTCGGAGGGAACGCCTCGCTCCTACCTCGAGGATCTGTGAACCTGGCTCAGACCGCTGTCTACTCTATACTGCCAGCCAGCACGCCCTCATATTCTTCCTCTAAATAGCTCGGGCAGTGTCTACAGCCCCACCACCATGCCTTTGCCAGTTATCTCTGCCTTCATGCTGATGCAGCAAACCCGGGGCAATGGGACTCTTTACTGGGAGCGCGGACCTCACTGTGCCTGTCTGGAATACAGGAATACGACAGAACATACGGTACGCCTATGCAAGTGGCGCCGGTGCTGCTGTGACTTCAGCTTCAGGCCCCGATCGCTTGAGTAGAATGCTCTGACCTTTCTACGCCTAAATCGAGAACAGCTAAGCTTGCCCTGTCTGGTGGTTCCAGCTCTAAAACTGCTACGTCTGGTCTCCTGACATACAGCCTGGACGCGCTTATGCTCTTGCCGAATGACCGCCGCTCCCAGGAGATATCGTTGGAGATTGGCCGGCCCTCAGCAGTCAATCAGAACTTAGGAAGCTTTCATAAACTCTACAAGAAGTTTCTGAACGAATGATGACCTGCCTCTTCAGTGGCTATTTACTCGGTATATCATCATAGCGGTCGGATGGTCTACTTGCGCTTTTCTTGTCACATCTTCGCATTCCTACTCCATACAATATACCCGGGCCCTTCATAAATCTCGGTGTAGCCGACCACCATCTAAATCTAATCACGCGCGGGTCTCACTCTATCTAATATCGCATCCGGCACTGCGGCTCCCCTCACGAAGACGAGTGCCCATTGACTCCGTTCGGCTTGCCCATCAACCCGTATACAACGTCCTGAACGCGCTTCCAACTCGGCCTGGGCAACTCAAAGCCATCGCCGAGGCGTGCATACGTCTGACCGCCAAACCGGGCCACTGGCCGAAGCTTCTCCGGATCGACGCTGTTGCCTCCTTCAGCTAGGACTGCGTTCCGGATGTGCGCCTTCTTGATGATTCCGAGCACGAGCGTGTTCGTGACCAGATCACTCCCGGGCGGGCAGATGTCCTGGAAATGGAAGAGCTGGTGCGTTGCAAATATGGTTCTGGTGAGCTTGTGCTGCACATGTTATAATGAATTTGTCACCTCGCATTCCAAGCTAACCGCACTCTCCTTCACTCGGGGAGGCTTGACCACTTCCTGGATCGAATCAACTGAGTTGAGCATGCGGAATCTTAACCAGCCATGCAGCTTCTATGTTGACTCACACTGGGTTCTTTCGTCAGCCCGCTCACGATCCATTCATCGATTTCCGGAGGCGAATCGATCGCGGTTGCGTTCGCAGCCTCGATCCAGGGCTCACTGATTATATTAACAGTGAACTCTTTCGTCAACCTGATATTCTCTCTTGTATCCTTCGGCTTGCCTGGGGCTAACGAAAACGAAACGGAGATAAGGGGAGGATCATGAGCGACCTGCACAGCCGTACGCTCGATCAATATGCGTCCTCCTAGACTGGTCCGGATGAACTGACCATGGAAAAATAACTGCACGAAAGATCGGTAAGATAAATGTGGCAAATAATGATATGACTTCTTACCTGAAGGGAGCGAGGTTCGGAACGCCGTCCGCGGACAAAGAGGAGACGAACGCAATTGGACGTGGTCCAATCGCGCTCGTCAGTAACTGGTACCTTGCCCTGCATACATCCATACGATATATCCTCCATTCCGACTTATCCATAGTAACATGTACCACTCACGGCTTCGGCGTCTCATCCATGTCCCAAGTCCTCCAGCCGAGTTTCTCATCCTCCTTCCACTGCTTCGCTTGTGGGCTGTTCAGCGTCATGCCATCTCCGAACTTCCACTCCGGGTTCGGGGATTCGGTGTACTTGAACAACGCGGTCGCGTCGAAGGGCGGGCGGGGTCCGGAAGACATTGTGCGTAGAGGTGATGGATGACGGTGGACCCTTTTCACTGTCAGGAGCGCGCTGCGTAGCCGTGTCCGTAAGCTTGCGATGGATGAGTAAAGCATGGCCGTGTGCTTAGAAACAGTGTGAATTTTCGCCGCCTTTCAGCTAGTCGATGGTGCCTCGCTTGACCGCGTTCGCCGCCTGAAGTGAAGTTGGACAGATCCGGACAAGACGGGTATCAGGGTGAACACCGCACTGGGGGTCGTCGAATGAACCTTGTAGTCTCGCATGTTGCATTTATCCGTCAGCAAGCAGAGCGAATTATAGGGGAGACATTCAAAATAGGTGTGGTACACCAGTGGCGCAGTTCTTCCCAGGGAGCATGTAACGCGGAGAGATCTATCCCTTGACTCGTATATGCCGATTGTCCTAATTAAGCAACCAAAGAGGGAGGTAATTCGGTCTGCCTTGGGAGACTACCCTTGACTGGTCTATCTGCGAGTCTTGCAAACGTTTCCAAATCGTCGAAGATTCAAGATAACATCCGAATGACGTGCCAGAGCGCCGTACGCCTATCAGGATCATGGACCAACTATAGAGTTGCGCAGAGGCGGATCGAAGACTCGGAGTAACTTCTGGTCGTATTATTCAGAACGTCGGTCATAGCAAGTGAGCCCGCGTTTGCAGGCTCTTGTCGTGCCGACCAGTATGTCTGCAACACACCTGAACCAGTCTGATTCCACCAATATCCGAGGCTATTACTCTTTCACAGAGTTGAAAGGCCTATATTACGGACCGGGATCACTAGCGACTGCTCTTCCCAAATTCCTAGACTCTCTGGGTGGGAAGAAGGCCCTGATTATCACCGGGAAGTCCCTATACACCAAGGTACGTCCTATACTCTCCCCCTCACAATCAATGTGAATGGCATCCTTCCTCAGACGGATGTTGTCAAGAAAGTCGAGTCCGTTCTGACCGAATACGGTGCATACGGAACGACGTTCTACGAGATTGGCGAACACGCTCCGGTCGCTGGTATTCGCAAATGTATCCAGACTATGAGAGATTCCGGCGCGGACATGATCATCTCTGTCGGGGGCGGCTCGCCTATCGACGCGGCAAAGGCTGTCATCTATTTCCTGCATAAAGAGCACGGTGGCGAGATCCTCCCACATGTGGCTATACCGACCACGCTGAGTGCCGCTGAATATACGGTACGTCGAACGTGAGAGGCCTGGTATGAGCGAGCAACGACTCTGGGTAGACAGGCGCAGGTTTCACGGACGATGATGGGAACAAAGTAACTGTCAGTGACCCGCGGTTGGCGCCCGCTGGAATTATCCTGGACGCTGAGTTAACACTTACCACTCCTGATCGGCTGTGGTAGGGTAAAGTCGCGCTCGCCAGATTCTGCATCGCTGATACATCTGTCATCAGGTTGTCTACGGGCATGCGCGCTTTAGACCATGCAGTCGGTAAGCTGTCAACCAGTCCAGCGTTCGCCACAACCGTAGTCACGAGTTACAGAGAATCTCTACAGACCTCTGGTCCCTCCGCCAGTGAAAGTACTCTGCTACCAGGCCCTCGCGGATCTGTTCAAATATCTGCCCTTGTCCAAAGCCGAGCCGAATAACGTCGTCTACAGGCAGAAGCTGCAGGTGGCATCTTGGATGAGTCTGTGGCCGACGAAGTATGAGAAGTACTCGTAGGTACTCTCGCATCACCCTGACCGACAATGCGATTGATGGAACGCAGTCCCGTGGGTCTGTCGCATCTCCTTGGACATAAGCTGGGTGCTAGGTATCATATACCGCATGGTATCACCTCAGTAAGCCCATTCTTATGCTTAATAATCGCAGTGTTAAAGGCGACTCTGATACAGTGCCTGACTCTCGGGCCCGTTGTTGCATTGAAAGCCGAGACGGCTTCCCAAGAGGACAAGGAATGGCTCGCAGGTGCCCTGTTCCATCTCCGCCAGCCTTCCACGGGCTCCGTTGAAAGCGACATACTGCAGCTATCGAAGAGTATCAATGAGTGAGTTAGCGCGTCTTTTCATCGGCATCGGTCCTTTGAACACTACGTGTATCTAGGCTTGTGATTGACCTTGGTTTGAAGAGCAACCTGGTACAGTATAAGGTACCGAAGGAAGGCATCCCGGACATTGTGGAAAGAGCTATGAGCGGGAAGGATGATCCGACGTTCCCGAGGGTGGTGAAACTATTAGAAGACATTTATGAGCAGTAGACGCAGCTACTCCGTCCAATGGATGGCATTTTATTCCCCGCACAGACCATGGGTGCAGGACGGGATCCTCTGGTCGGTAAGCCCTCGATGTGGCTGTGCACTCTGGGGTCCGATCAATACGAGTGATGGCGTCGATCTTCCCGTATTGGGCGATCTCATTTCTATCGACCTCTCTTCATGCTCGCTCAACCGGTCTTGAGCGCGCTGTACCATGTCTTCATACTTCACGAAAAAATCTACGGGGTTGTCTGCTACTAGCAACCAAGACGGAATGCACGACATCCGCGGAAGAGCACTTGGCGAGGGCCACTCGTGACCGAGGCTGATAAATGATTCTGCCCTTGGATGCTAGCGGGTCAGTCGTCATCATGTCCGGCGTCCGACCCTTGCACGTCGTGGCCGTCAGTCCCGCCTAGCATCAGTATATCAGAAATGCTGAGCACCATCGCGGTTCCTCCCAGAGCCTCATTACGCCGTCTCATGTCTTCGCAATCTACTTCGACGAGGATCTCGGGTCATTACGCCTACAGCGACACCCTGAAGGGTGTGTACTATGGGCCGGGATCGGTCAAGACCGCCCTGCCAAAGCTTTTGGATACCATCGGAGGCAAGAAAGCTCTCGTCGTAACGGGTAAAACGCTCCACACAAAGGTCAGTCCAATTCGATTAGGGGACGCCCCTCCAACTGATCCATTGGGTGCAGACGGACATAGTTAGGAGAGTCGAGAGTATTCTGAAAGAGCATAACGCATACGGCACCACCTTCTGGGAAATTGGAGAGCATGCGCCAGTAGCCGGCATCCGTAAAGGCGTCGACGCATTCAAGAGCTGCGGCGCGGATATCATTGTCGCTGTCGGCGGAGGCTCGCCCATCGATGCCTCCAAAGTGATTCTATGGAATTTGCAGAGGGACACAGGGGGAGCGTACCACAGGCAGATCGCTATACCGACGACGCTGAGTGCGGCTGAATATACGGTCCGTATTCTGTGGCTCTTCATGTGATGGTCAAAGGATAACGAACGTCCAAAGTATATGGCAGGGTATACGGACGACGAAGGGAATAAGGTTGGGGTGATCTCGCCAGAGTTGACTCCAGCAGGGGTTATCCTGGATGCTGAGTTGACGCTCAGTACGCCGGAACGTCTGTGGTACGGCCTTATCTCGACGTTGGAAGACGTAAAGATCTGAATGCACGTATTCAGGCTTTCTACTGGTATCCGTGCCCTTGATCACGCTGTAGGTGGGTGTGCGGTAGGATTAATTGAGACATCCATCCTGACCGGAATCCAGAGGGCTTATATCGTCCTGGCCAAATACCGCCATTGAAGACACTGTTCTATCAGGCCATAGCTGACCTATTTGAGTACCTCCCCAAGTCGAAGGCCGACCCGGAGGACCTTTCGATCCGCCAGAAATTGCAGCTGGCATCTTGGATGAGTCTCTGGCCTATAAGGATGGAGAATCTGTCGTATGTCTTCACCAGTCTTCCGTCCGGAGTCCAAGTATGATGCCATTCTGACAGGGGACTCGGGCTGTCACATTCTCTGGGACATAAGTTGGGCGCAACCTATAGTATTTCACATGGGATAACATCTGTAAGTCAACAAAGGATTTCCCAGAACCTTGACTGATGCGGTGTCTGCAGTGCCTGACTCTTGCTCCAACCGTGGCATTGAAGGCTGAGGTCGCATCGGAAGAAGACAAAGAGTGGCTTGCTGGAGCGTTGTTCCACCTCCGAGAATCTCCAACGGGCTCGGTGGAAGGAGACGTCTCGAAACTGGCCGAAAAGATCAACCAGTACGTCCTCTCCTCGTCTCTATGCCCGGATGACGCCCATGGCAATAATCTGTCCCTAGGCTCGTGGCGGATTTGGGGCTGAAGAGCAGCCTCGCTGAGTACAAAGTGCCGCGGGGTGATCTGCAGAAGATCGCTGCGGGTGCCTTGGGAAGTGAGAGTGACCCTTCTTTCCCGAAGGTACACCGGTTGCTCGAGGGAATCTATGATACGAAGTAGCAAGAATAATACTAGGATATTTTTATGTTAAGGTCTCTCATATGTTGCAGAAATGCAGTCTACCCACTCGCTGCGCCGAAGCTGATTGAGCGGCTATTGGGCCGAGAACCCGAGTCTACTCGTCATGCTATCGTGTTCGCTGGGGCAATGGCGAGATCGTTTCCCCCGTCGAGCGCTGAGCACGGCGCCTCCGAGTAAAGACTGTATATACGCCGCGGTCGAAACTGCCTTGTATCATATACTCCCTGGCATCAGCGCTGGTACCGCCACCTTCCGTTCAGCCACGTATCACCAGGCCGCCTTATAAGCAGATCATATGCTTCGCTGTAGAAGCGTCCCGAAGTGCAAGCGCGCAGCACCGACCCTGCCAGTGCTAAGACTGCCCAGGCGACGGCTGTCCTATCAGATACAAGGCAGCGGGTCTTCCCTCGTGTTATTGAACAGTCCGTTATATATACACCAGGCCCCCCATCCCCACGTCTCGCGCTGTTCTTGGTCTGCCTTGTTCGGTCTCAGCGGGATGGCGATGCGGAGGGCACATTCGACGCGGAGCGACAAGGGGAAGGAGCTGGCGGGGGAGCATGACCACGAGCACGAGCATGGGCACGATCATGCCCATTCACATTCGATATTCAGCGCGCACACACATTCGATGGAGGACAGAGGGCAGGGCGCGGAACGGATAATGCAGGCTCTGCAAGGCGGAGGTATGTAACCCTCGTATGTTGATCCGCTGCACGTCGCGGCGAGCCCGAGGACTAACAGACGCGCGCAGGGGACCGAGGGAGCCAGATTACCCTGGTCGGCTTGTTCTCGAATGTGGGCCTTACAGCGACAAAGGGCACGGCAGGGTGGTTTCTGAATTCCGCGGCCCTACTTGCTGAAGCGGGACACTCACTGAGTGGTGCGTGCCTGCCATCTCCGTTGGTCTTTGGATCCCGTCTTGACGCGTTTCATAGACTTGCTTGGAGACTTTGTCACTCTATTCTGCTGGAAGCTCTCTCGGCGACCTCCATCAGAGCGATACCCATTTGGTTTCGCCAAATTCGAGACTCTGGGTACTACCATCATGTCCCTAATCCTCATCGGAGGTGCTCTCGGCATAGGCTACCACTCCTACTACCTCCTCCTCCACACCCTCTCAGAGACCGCGGCAGCTCTGCCTCCCGGTCCTACTCAAGCAGTATTACAGACCGTCAAAGACGCCGCACAGCAATTGCCTATCGCACCTGCTGGGGCAACAGCGCACGCACACGAACACGCCTTGGATCCCAACGCGGCTTGGTTTGCTGCACTCAGCGTGGGTGTGAAGGAGTGGCTCTACAGGGCCACCAAGAAGGTCGCGGATGATGAGAAGAGCCCAGTCTTACTCGCGAACGCGGTCCACCACCGAAGCGACGCATATTCCAGCGCCGTCGCTTTAGCCGCGATACTGGGAACTTGGTGGTTCCCGGCTCTCCCGCTGGACCCCTTAGGAGGTTCGTCTGGCTGATAGAATACCTCTGGATGTCTGATGAATATTTCTTCAGGATTGCTCATATCGGTTGTCATCCTTCGACAAGGTGTCAGCCTCTTACGGGGCGCATTCGGTGACCTGACCGACGCTGGTGTCCCCTGGCGGTCGCGGAAGGCCATCAACGACGCCCTGCAACCCCTCCTCTCCACCTACCCCATCGACCCGCAGTCCCAAAAGCAAGTGGAGCGCCAGATGCTCTTCGCCATTCGTTCTCTGCGTGCACGACGCGCGGGCGCACTGGTATTCGTGGACCTGGTCGCCGATGTGCCCAAGAGCATGAGCGTAGCAGAATCGGCGGACTTGGAGGAGAGGATTGCGAGCACGCTGAAGGAGGCGAGACGGGAGGTCACCGAGGTAAGAGTACGATTTAACCCGATAGACGAGACGGACATAGAGGCAAGGCACGGGCATGCGCATACAGACTCAAAATTACATTAACTTTGTAACTTATTTGTGTTTTTACTTGGATTCGGCGTGACCTGTACGAGGTGTAAATAATTCCGGCTGCGAGCGTCCGGCTCAGAATGCTGGATCACAAGCCCATCCCAGTGTAGTGTAAGCGTTGGTGATGTCTAGGTCTGACTGCAGATCTGCACATGAATGAAGACCGTTGCATTTGCAGTTGGACGGATTCCCGTCGTCCTCGCAACATATGTCTTAGGTTCAGACTGTATACCATCTCGATCAGCATCCCGAGGAAGTCCATATCTGGGCGGTACGTACGCGGCAAGCAAGCAGTTCACGTCCACTATGACGGTGTCACGATCAACATCGAAATGCGACTGTCACTGTACGGACTGACCTTTCCCCATGACCAAGAATACAGCGTCAAATATGAACGTCCCAGGGAAAGCAAACCACTGTAGTGAAGGGCCGTGTTAGTCAGACGCATGCAGATGGCAGAAGAGTACCTACGCAAGCAATGAAAAGGCCCTCGAACAATCTGCGGGGATGACACAAGAGTAGCGCGCCGTTAGCGGGAATGACGAGGAGCGCAACGTCGAATGAGCATTCACATTGCTAAGAAGCCGGTTGCTAGGGTATATATGAGCAGGCGATTCATTATTAATCTGCTCGCAAAAGATTGGAGTAACCCTCTCAGGAGCGTAGCAGATGGGAGCGTCACTGACCTGGAAGCTGCGCCGCCCTGTGCTTTGTACCGATGTAGCAGAATGCACATAGAAAAAGTCACTGCCAGATCGGTGAGCAATCCACAGCCAGCACTAATTGTCAGCAGAATCTTAATAACGGCGTTAATGACGAGGCTTTTTGAGAGAAACAAGATCCATACTGAAACCCTTCGGTACAGAAGCGAGGCCGGATCATAGATGGTAATCAATGGGGCTTGATATCTAGCAAGGTTGTTCGCGATTAGTTTTACAAGGGCATGCATGAGATGATGTCTTACACTGGTTTGAGGTATACTGGCGTCATCCCCCTGTCAGCCCCATCTTCATGCAAAGTAGCAATGTCACTCACGAGCAAAAGCCGCTGAAGATATAAGCACGAAGGAGGTCAGATCATCACAGTCCAGGCGAATGTATAGGCGGAGTGAATACCTAAAGTAAGAAGCGGGGGGACGAACTGGCCCATGGGTATCAGGCCGGGCGACAAGAAGAAGTCCCGAGCAGACTCACGAGGAACAGAACAGCATTGTGTTTGGCGACTTTCGGAAGAGCGGGCATGAGCGATGCTATCCTTTGCTAAGCAAGCAGAAGAAACTTTACGTTTTCGTATGCGCAAGACGAAGAAGCTATCGGGACTAAAAGTCAATGGATGCCACGATGCGAGCTCGGTCACCCACATTTTCACGATGAAGCTACAGATTTGCTGTCCACCCTCTGTCAGTCCGCGAGAGTGGTACCACCTATGGTAATCCGCACCTGAAGGACGGCGGAATCCTAGAACGAGTTCGGCGAGTGAGTAGGCGACAGTCAATGAACTATCCGACTGACGGAAGTGCTCCTGTCAGAATAGTCAGTCAGGTGGAAAGAGATCACCAGAGCTTCAGCGACGTACCATATGTTGTATAAACACCCTTCGGGTTGGCATCTGCTGACAAGATACCACCACTGAGTGTACGCCGCCAGACACTGGCAGCCAGTATCGCCCTTCACCATAAGTTACTTGGATTGAAGGACCGCAAGTGCACAAGGACGTACAAACCATAGAATGGCGACCTATAATCATCTCGGAGAGCGTACATGATCTCAGGAGGCAAGACTACTCACCAGCCACTTTGTTACCCTGCTATCCTCCTTAAAAGTACGGTAGTACGTCCAGACTTGTCCACAGGTGAGGCCGCTCAACCTGAGCAGAGGAGTCAAGCAACGACTGTCTCCGCGAGACGGACAGGTCACTCACATCGTAGATATTATGAACCCTATGAAAGGAGCTCCAAATGTTAGATCAAGTAGGGAAGGCATATGGCAGGGCCCACGCTCTCCACAGTAGCTTTATGAGACTAAGCGGCAGTGTTAGTAGCGCGACCATGCATCCGTTGCATTTAATTCCATCGAGACCGAAATGACTGCACGAGACAACAGAGGTGAGCTGTACAGCAGGAGTCGATATACACAGAAGTGGAGGATGATCTCTAGGTTGACCCACCTCAATACCCTGGTGATTTCAGCTGTGAAGATCTAGCAAGACGGCGATGAGCAACAATCACATCGGATCAGCGACTGAATTTTGCTCGAAGACAGGAGATCAGAGATCCGGGTGATGACGAAGATGAGCTACATCGCATGTGACAGTGTATCGAGGCACTACACACTGAGTACTGATTCTCGCACATTCTTGCCGCACAGCTCACCGAGCACCAACAGATCCGGAACATGACCAGACACTTTCCCCATGAGGGAGTAACGCGAGAAGGGCGCTCACGGTAGAATGCCAGTCATGGCAGGTCTTTTCCTAGGTCTTATTCGCAAGTCATCGCCCGCCACATTGTTCGATCTGTTCATTTATAAGAGGGATGCGCGTTATGGTACATTGATTTCCGTAAAGGTCGTTACTATCATAAATCACGTTAGCCATCCTTCATCCTCATCTCGCCCCTACACGAACAACGACATACCTTTTGTACATCTACTATGCCCTGTATCTCGAGTCATACGACATATACGTCGCTTCCGCCGGCGAAATCATGGTGTCCAAGCAGATACCGTCCGTCGTAGAGGCCGACGTGTTCCCTGGGGACAACTTGGCCACCCGTGTTCGGAGCGCCTCTCTCGAATTAACGCTATACAGACCATAGTGCTGTCAGTCACTTCGTATGTGCAAGCATGAAATCAACGAACGCCGCCAGCATGCAAACCACGTCCACTAGAAAGCACGGTCAGACTTGTGACACGCTTACGGAGAATAAGACTTGCCTTTTCCCAGTACGAAGTAGATCCCTTGAAAGAGGAAAGTCCCGGGGAACGCTACTAGCTGGAGAGCCTGTTGAGATAACACCCAAGGATCAGTGTCATCCGAGGGACATACCGCGATAATGTATATAATTTGGATAAGCCTGAGGACGGGACTTTAGTGGTGTAAACGTGATGGTGGCGAAGAGGAGCAACTGACATTGCTAAAAGCCCGGTGACGACCGCATAAGTAATAAGGGTGTTGATGAGCGATCTATCAGGTGCAAATCCCAAGATGAGACGAGAACAAATATACGTAGTAGCCGTGCGGGTGGGTACCTTGAAGTTCCTATGGCCCGCTCTCGAGTCGAGCGCAGCACATAGTACATCCCCACCGTGATACTGATATCTGCGGAAGTCAAGATGACAGTGCTCGAGATGAACCGCCACTGCGATCCGATGGTCTGTCAAGGTTGCGATGGGGGGATGGAGGCTACGTACTCGGATTGTCGCGTAGAAGGGAGAGGATGGTTGCAGATCGCTCAGGAGGTTGTGTTTGTACCTGTCCGGCGAAGGAAGTGAGCATGCGGCAGTCTCCTGGCGAAAACATGGATCTTACGCGATTGGGAGGTAACCTGAGACAGATGCTGGTGAGTTTGACGCTAGAGATAGAGTAGTTGCAGACTTACTGTAGCTGATACCTGATGGGTTGTTGTCATTGCGGATTAGCTAGCTAACGTAGCTATATGGGAGGAATCCATACCAAGGGCCACCAACAGTATCACCGGCTGAGAATCTATGTGAGCACTTCGGAACGTTGATTTTCACTGTGTACACACCAAGATTAATGTTGCCTTGTGCTTTCCGACTGCACGGTCGGGCTATTAGTTATGCGCCCTCAGTGGATAGAGAGTCGTTCTTACATGACCATAATCGAAAGACGTAAAAGCTAAGGTGAGATCTTACGTCAGATTACTTGAAAAGCCAAGCACAGGAATAATCACAGTTTAGCGAGGAAGCTGCACAGATTCTGCGATCATGGTGAGTAGAACTGCGAGAACACTGAACGGGGCCATCGACCTACTTGAGGAATCGTGACTGCCTGTACAGCTCCTTCATGAGTACCGAAGAGCGTACTACATCGCAATCTCTTACCGGTGTACTCCTGTAAAGAGATATAAGATAACAAGGAGGGCTAGGACTCCCAGACCCACTTACCACACGTCCCTGGTGCATCCATTGCCTGCACACTTGGTGATGACATAATACCACTGCGAATGTAGCGCAAAACACGACGCAAGAGTGTCGCACTGAGTATCTGGGGTAAGTTTCGAGGCAGGCGCAATTCTGGAGGGACACATCGTACCAACCCAACCATCATGACCTGCGGGATGTCAGCTCCGTCCGAGAGCGTGCTATTATGCCGTGACGCACCAGTATCTTCATCATTCGCGCGTCGGCGCGGAAAGTATTGTAATAATGGAACATCTGACCATAGTTGAGGCCGCCCAGCCTAACACTCTCGTTTAGCAACATGGCTGGAGAAACGGAGGTGGACTCACATGAGCGATATCCCCAGACCCAGGAAAGGCGCTCCGAGATTCAAACCGATTTCACTAGCATCATGGATGGCCATCTCTCAGCTGAACAGTATGGTGCACTGGACAGAGGAAGCAAAGCATTGAAGCGTCTTGACGCGTCCTAGTAGTCGAGACGAAGGAATTCCTTCGGGGCGGCCATACAGGCACAGAAGCACGATCCGGTAGTGCAGTATCTGCTCCACCATACGGTTTGATGAAGGGCCAGCGGCGAGAATGAGGCTCTGGCGGTGGCTCCGACTTTTCGGATGCCCTCAAGCCGTCCAAACATGCCGAGCTTGACTGCATCTATCCATCATTCATCACTGGGCAGTGCCTCAGAGGATATGGCTTAACCGAGCAGACTGCCGTAGCAACTCTAAGCAGAGAATATCGTGCGCGCTCTATCGCATCAATTCGAACGGCCGTGGCCGGGTGCAATAGCTCGCCAAAGATCGTTCTGATTAACAAGTCGAATTTCTCGAATCTCTTTTTCGGTATTTCGTCTGGCCTATCTGCCAGACATGTCATCTTGCCAAACAAAATACACATTCCTATTCCTTGAACATTAGAGACCATCTTAATCACTTGTACCCAGGGCATCAACCAGTTTCGCCCATCTACCACCGTGCCAGCTCGAGATCTGCTTCCACTCATCCGAGTCCGGGCCGAAGATTCGTTTAACACCGAGCATATACGCTGCGATGACGATGTCCGCCCAGGTCGGCGTATCGCCCATCAAGTAAAGCTTGTCCTTTCCAGCCTTCGCATACCAGCCAGCCACCACCTCAAACGCGGCCCTCGATCGCTCAAGCTGCGCGTTCCGCGTAGGCCCCCGAGGGCACAAGTCTTCGAGCTTGCCCAAACGCGCGGTTCTCGTACGGATGAAGTACTCGGCACTGGAAGGATTGAGGAGCTCGGGTACGTGCGCTACGAACGTTGGGTACGTCTGCGCCACCGCACCATAGGGCGCGGTGAATGCGGTGAAGAATGCTGCATGGAAGCCCTCGGTGCCCGCCGGAAAGAGCGCGCGTGCGGTGGCGTAGTTTGCATCGAGGTACTCTGCGATAGCATATGAGTCCGCAACAACAGCGTTCGTGTTTGGATCTTGGATAACTGGGAGTGTATACGCGGGTGTGCCATCCTCCTTCGTACCAGTCGACTTGGCTCCTATCTTCTCGCAGAGGCCAGCAATGTCAGGATATTCTATCCAAACGGTCTTGTATGGTAAGCCTTTGAAGGCCAAGGCAAGTCTAAGCACATCAGACGCAGTCAGCGCGGTATTCTATATCTAAGAATCGCTTCGGGATCGTACCTGGCCTTCAGGGTATTGGGCGACCAAGACCCCTTATCCATCTCCCTTCGGGGAATGTCGTATAGTATGATCTCTTTGGGAGCCATGGTATTGCAGATTGTTTGGCTAGTAGACGACAAGACGGCTAGAAGACGACAGACCGCAGTTTATACTCGCGTCCAGGGCGATCCCACGGGTGATTCAGAATCGATGTGATGTCAGGCCTACTCCTTTCCTACACCTTTGCTTGCTGACTATGCATTATTATTGCCTCATCAGAACAACATAGAAGGCTCTGTCAGCACGCCGCCATGATCTCTCCTGCCACCAACCGAACCTACGCAGCCTATCGATATTCAGGTGAATCAAGTCACCGAATCTTTCTCCGCGAGCAAGCAACTCCCACTCACATCACAAGGTCATTTGGCCTTCAGCATGGGGACGCAGAAGCGGAGAAGCCGTGTGCTGCTCTGGCTGACTCTCCTGCTTGACCGATTGACCGATTGACCTCTCCACGATCACATGACCTCCATGAAAGCGGGGCGGCGTACATGTGCAGGGCGGCGCGTGGCGAGAAGGATCTTGACACTGACGACGATAATGGGAACGGGCTAGAGCGCGTAGACCGGAGTTTTCAAGCTAGAGGATTTGGACCTTTCGGACCAGCATAGACGAACTGCGGCAACAAGACTAATTCAAACGGTAAGTGCGCCTGATGGTGGGCATGTGAACATTTTTAAAACACAACGAGCTGTTCTACTACCTCCTTCTGGCCATTTCGTCCGACAGAGACCACGTAGTAAACCGCCGAAATCCTTCCAAGTAATCTTCCAATGTGGCACTATATTTGCACATATTTGTAAGTATATCACTCTGCGATCACCAGTTCGATGGATGCACCCAAACTACCTTGATGTCAAGGATGAAAGGAAAGTGCCTACCTTCTCTAGAGTCCACCTCTCAAGCTCAAGGGCAAGAGCGCAAAGATTTAATCGCCGCCGTTATCGTGAGGTGTCATGCATATGAGCGCTCTCGATTAGGTCAGCATTTCCCACAACGCACAACCATCTTCGCCGGCGTCGCGTCTTCGCAACGTTCTTGCCGCTCAGCTCGTCCTCGCAGCTCGTTCTCGAACCGCCCACAGGCTCAAGTGCTCAAGCCCAAGGCAGCCGCGTTTGGTCTTGTATTCAGCAGTCATAGCTCGCTCTCATCTAGTTCTGTGCGAGTTTGAAGTCTCTCCAACCACGCTTGCTGTGCTGGCCAGCAACTGCGGTCTCGAGATCTCAACAAGCCCGGAGACCATTACTCGCGCCACGCAGGAGACTTGCACTTGCTGTGTTCACCAGCAATTGCTGACTTGCGCTTGCCGTGTTCGTACGGCCCACCATTAGTCCTGTATCCCATCCGCAGCGGTATCAATATTTGAGCTCCTGCGCGATTCACCCAGGTCTCTGCAAAAGAGGCGTTCGTTAATCAAGATCCGCTATCCAACACCGCAGCAATGGCAGATGGTAGGCATAAAGATGACAGGTATGTCCATCATTTATGCACGCGAGGTTATTGCCGCTCACAGTTTCTGTGTTATGCCAGCAGTGGATTGAAACGTCGCATGGACCGGCAACTTGGGGCAGGGGGGAAAAAGTACATCCATCATTCTTGCACTCTAAGAATGTTATACTTACACTACACGGTGTTATCCTAGAAGCAAATCAGACAGAGCCACCTGGATCGAGGAAAGATTAGCCAAGCATGAGGAGAGGTATGTCCATGATGCTTTCCCTGGAAGGATATGATGCCTAAACCAATTGCGGTGTTCTAGAAAAACTTCGAAAATGCGTGCCTTCATCCATGAAGATGATTTTACGCCAACCCCGACACTTGCATCTGCACTTCGAGCAGGTGGTTCTGAACGGTCTGCCCTGTCTGTGGATGCATTCCCCCCACTATCTACACCACCAGCGGGGCCATCTACATCACAAGCAGCCAGTGGGCCACTGGCATCCCAAAATGCTGCCATCATTCCCAATGTACCTGTTCTGACTCACAAGGCACTGGAGGACAACTTCATGTATTATACGGCCAATATAATTGAGAGTGTGGAGCTTGAACAGCCTCCTTTCCACGTGATCTTGTGTGAGCGGTATGGCTTGCTGTCCTCCATCACTGATGAGGATGAGCTCGATGTCACAAACCATGCTGATCTCCTGCACCGGATGCATCACATCGCGCTTGTGGTGAAAGGGAGGTTGCCCCGTGTCTATGTGAATGAGACTATTGCTCTACTTGATGCACTGGCAGAAGACAGGGCACCTCTGGATGTGCACAGTGATCTGGTGGTGGGCCGATTGCGAACTCGCCTGTCTGTCAGGCGCTTCACCTTGCATGAGCGCATTTTCTTCATTGTTTGTGCCCCTGCTAGTACCCACGAGATCTGGCTCCACACTGCGACAGATGTCTGTCACCTTATTCGGAAGTATTCCAGCACTGAGCCTGACCTCATTGGCAACATCATTCCTCTGGGTATACCATTTTCATGTCCAAAGCAATTGCCGAAGATGGAAATATATCATCCCACTTCTGTGCATGCAGAGGCAACAGCACGACTAAAAGGTCACGTCTTCAATACCACCGACTACCTAGGATACATCAGTCGCCGGAACAACTTCATGCAGATTGCTCCACATTCACGTGCTGCTCTTCGACGTGGTGGAATCCTCTGGCGTCTCGCTTACGATGGTCTTCAATTTGAAGCAGAGAACAGGGCATGCATGGGTCCCGACGAGTATGCAATGCGGATCGGCCATGTCCAGGTTCTTGGCACAGCATCAGCAGAGGAAGAATGGTATGAGGACCATATCACCGAGGAGGAGGAGGGATGTCTGATTGGCAAATATCTCATTTGTACTCGCAAATCTGCATCAGGTCTGCAACAAGTTGCCGAAGTATCCTGGTTCCCAAAAGAGAATGTGTGGCTGGCAGGGCGACTTGGGTCTGCTGGGTACTGGACCACCGAAGCAGAGGCTTGGTACCGAGAGCGCCTCCGTCTCATCCACGAGGACAGTGCCCCTCCCCTAAGCCAGACCCAGTGGCGGGACAAGCTGCGACGTCATGCCGTCACAGCGAAGAAAGTGGCTGGGGCTCTTGAGCGTTGGTCTGCGACCTTACTACCTTAGCTGCTGTGAATGCCTGTGAGTATATACGACTGCCACTCGATGTGTTACCCATTGTTGTGATGGAGATTCAAAGTATTTAGAGAACAATGTATATACATAGGAGTAGTGCTATCTAGTATCATGCAACGATAGGTAGCTATGTCGAAGTCTCATAGTTGGACCAAAATATAACTGTGTGTCGCGATATTGACTTGAACAGTTTTAAATGACTGATCGAATCTGGTGAAGAATCGTGAGTTGACGTTCGGCCTGTTACTCGCAGCATTGGACCCTTTCACAGATGCAGATCTTGTCGCTTGAGCAGTCAAAACCTGATTCACGGCTTTATCGTATCGGTTCTTCGCTGTCACAGGGTAGATCAGCTACCGCCGGAATTGAGCTGAGGGCCGTAGACTTACTATAAGCCTCCGAGGCATCCCACAGCAGTGTGGCAATAGCGACGTACCCATCGGCGGCGTCCGAGGCGCCAGCGGCGCCGATGGACATCTTGACGTTCTTGTTCGCGGACTTCGTCTTTGCCCAGTTATCCCTGCAAAGGGTAAGTCGA